>JAVSBS010008840.1:0-11888 GCA_033124195.1 Coracias cyanogaster | reverse complement strand
ATGGATGTGGAATTCCCAACATGCATTGTTTGTGGGAATGTTAGTCTTTTATTTAAGTGATACTAGAAGTATGCAAGAAAGTCATTAAATACATATATTTAGTAAACTTTTTAAAGCTTGACTCCCTGTCCTATCAATAACAAACTTACAATAGCAAGCTGACATTTAGAGCTGTCTGTATCCTACTTCATTCCATGCTCCTTTACCTCACTTGGACAACTTCTATATGTCAAGTCTGTTTATAGGTCAATCACTGCAATTCCTTATAGATTTCTGAGTATTTGCCCCTGTGTCCTCCATCTGCATATACACATACACTGATGAATGGAGATAATTAAGAAATGTGTACTTCACAGAACATTGGGCATCATACCATTCATAAAATAGCCCCAACAAGCCAGAAGAAATACTTAGAATTACAATCAGGTATTCCATGCCACCACTTTCCTTTGTGGGGCAATAATATTTAAAAGAAAGTTAGATACATGAACCTTCTACATGTAATTACTAGAACGAAGTATAAATGTTTAAGAATTATTCTACCATGGAGAAACAATGTGTGAGCTTGGTGCTACCTTCCCTCCAATATCTACCACTAGTATACCAGTACAAGAATGGTGTTATCATGAGTTGCTAGTGTAAAGTGACCTTAATCTCCCCATTGTTGCTCAGATACATTAGCTGATAATATCTTAATAGTATGTGGTATCTGCTAAGTGCTTGCTTTGGAGAGGGTCAGCCTAACAGTGAGCAGAGGACTGCCCTTACAACTATTCTACTGAAGAAGCTTCCTGCTTACATTCAGTCACATACTCTGAGAAAAAAAAAGTTATCTGAGTGTCAACTGTTACTATGGATTCCCAGGTTATTTTAAAAACTGACCAAACATTTGTTTTGCTTCAGTAGAGCTTTAGTTTGATGCTTAAAACGTTAAAAAAAGCTAAAATAACACCACTAGACACAAAAGACAAACATGCACACAGTCTTTTAGCCTACCTCACCATGTATTGGGATGGAAAAAAAAGAAAGTTATGCTACCTGCTGGAAAAGGCAACCTAGAGTGACTGGAAGTCTCCCTCACATTGAGGCAAATGCCAAGTTACATAAAAATGAACCTTAGTTTTGTACACCAAACTTTAGAGAACAAAGCTTAGACTGTTTTGGTGCCACTGAGGAAACAAGGTAGCTGTTGCCAGAAGAAACAGCTTTACTCCTTCCTAGTAACGCAGCTCTGCTGCTCCTTCACCTTGGTTCCAGTACTCACTGGATCCTTCTTCAAGCCTCCTTCAGCTGGAAAGCACCCCACAACTTCCTACTATAAGTTGGTTAATGGCTTTGATAGGCACAGGAACCAGTACAGCAGAAGCTAGGAAACAAGATCCTTTTCATGACAAGTAAGCAGAAAAATAGTTTGAGAGTTCTTACAGACTGTTACCACCTTGCAGTTGCTTATCCTTTTCTGCAAGGGTAAGAGACACAATATAGCTCTTTGAGCTCCAAGATGCCTCAGGGCAAGTAATAACATTTCACTGCAATTCCTGAGGTTCTATTAAAGTTCTGCAATTTATCTCTTATTTCCCAAGTTTCCCAGGAAAGTACATATACGCATGCAAAGGCATGACCTCCAGCATTCTTGGAATAGTTCTCTAGGACTGCCATGCTTGTGTTCCCTCATCATTGCCTTTAATCCTCCAGATGACACAGTCTGCTTGAGCCATGCTGGTTCATTCAGGGGAAATCCTGACAAGCCTACAGCATTCAGGCTTCCGGACAGTTGTAAAAAGGAGTATGTAGCTTAGAGCTGGGGCCTTATTTTGTTATATATTTTGGTTTTCAACATTGTCACGGAAGAGCCAAGAATAGGTTTTTTCCCTAGATGACCAAGCTACTAGGCAATATTTCTGTGTGTCATTACGTTACTAAGAACATGCCAAAGTTCTCCTCTCCATAAAAAAAACATCCCAGATTAATTGCTAGTTATTAAAAAAAAAGAAAAATCGCAAAAGAAGTCAGATTAACATGAATACTGACCACCACAGATATAGCTGTTACGTTTTAAGCTTCATACAGTCCTGAAGCACTCCACTGTCCTCCCTCCTATTTGATTAGAATTTAGGAGCAAACTAAGTTTTGCTCATTGGTTTTGTTCTCCCTGCCCCACCTCCAGAGAAACCAGGGCTACTGAGGCTACTTAGATAAGGTGTCATCTCTTTCTATGTAGCTCTGAATAATCAGAAAGCAGCACCTCAGATGCCGGAGTACAAACTAACTCAAGAGCAGGAACTACATGTCATTTAAACAGACATGGTCTTCACAGTAAACATCTCTAGTTTTCTTTGGGCAACAAAAACATTGCTTTTTTTAGTGTCTTGTACCTTTTTAGTAGTTTTAATCCCATTTTCATTTGGAGTTAATTCAAGCCATAAACTCAGATTTTTTTTTAAGATAAGATCATAGAGAAAACTATTTCATTCAAGCATTTATTAATCAACATTTTAGATATTTCTGCAATAGTTTAATGGAAAGAGGTTTATCAAGTCTCAATAAATCACAGCAAACCTAAAACCAGATAGCCTTAAAAGCCAACAGTAACAGTACAAAGCAATGCCTCACAGTTTTATGAAGTAGTATCTTACTTTAGTATTAGCATAGATTCCAAAAGCTATGGTTTTTTTAAACATTAGAGGGAATCTTTCATTTTAGTGACAAAGAACTAAAGCTTTTGGAGTGGGATGAGTGAAGGAGGAAGAGTCAGGAGAGTAAAGCACAATCACACTATCAATTATGAAAGTCCACGTGTAAATCCCAGAAGCAGTTCTGATTAAACCACATAGTTCCTACTGCTTCACAGTTTGTGGTGCATGCATTTGACAACACACTGCTTGTCAGACAAGCCTGTTCACAGGGCACTTGCACAACAATTAGGCATTTCTTGCCACTTCACTGGATCAACAGCTTTGAGGCAACATGAAGCTTTCACTTAGCAGCACTTGGAGGCCAAATCAAGCCTGACAACCTTTCCCATTGTTTTGGATTTTCCTTAGTTCTTCTACAAGGATAGAATCATTCTGTACTTAGTTGGCTGTTAAGTGTCTTGGGGTACTCCAAGCAAGCTACTGTGGGGGCAAACAAAGCAGTTGAGTAGCAGTTATAATAAATCTCACTCAAGGCGGCAAAAATTGCCACTCACCTGTGTAAATCACTAAGCATGTCAGGGAGCTAATGAGCTCCAGGCCCAGGATTCCCAGGATAAGATACAGGTACACTTTACTGTGATCAGGAAAGGAATGCTGCATTGACAGAATCAAAAGCAGGGCTGCATTACCTAGAAAACAAATGTTATATTTTACAAGTGTAACAATTTCATTAGCTATTAAAAACAACTTAGTTTGCTCATCCCCAGTATCTGCATTAGGCTGCAGCAAGCTTACAACTGCTGGCAACAAAAGGTTTTATTTCAGCATTTGCCTGTAATGGAATAGAACTACAAGTTTTCTTATCGATTTTTCTGACTTAAAAAATGGGAAGAAATGCACTAAAAGTAGCCAATATCCATATGTGGTCTTAAACAGTTTCTAGCCTTGTTGCTGCTACCCATCTCCAAAACTGATTGAAGACTACTCATTTCTTTCAATTCTTAAGAGGTCACATCAGTCAATTCAAAATGAGAGGATGTCTTCCTTCACGTGGTGGATTTGAGTGTATTTAAGTGAGGCTAACAGAGCCAACAACCCAAACACCTTCCTTTCACAAGGGTACATTTGCATAGGCTTCCAGTTACCTATCAAGTATTTTAAATTTTCAGTAACTTGCAAGCATTAACTGAAATTAGCACAACTAGTCAAGAAGTATTAAATTCCAGACCTAACAAGCATTCTTCACACAGCCTGTTCTCTGGTACAATGTTAAATGTTCTTTTCTTTCCTGTAGAAATGCTATGGTAAGTCTCTGGATAAAGTACTAAGTCTATTAAGACCATCAATGTAGCTAAGGAGCTGCACAGTTCTCTTTCACACTGTGTTAGGCAAATGAACTGTCAGGATGGAAGCAGTACCAGCAGCGATTTGCATGGCAGGGAGTTTGCAGTAATGGAGCTAACCATCTCTTGAACTACAGACGATCAGGAGTCTACAGCACACAACTGATTGCACCTGAACATTTACATATGCCCAGATTTTGTCTGGTAGGGAAGAAGCGGGTTCCATCTAAGAGTGATGACAGAGATAAGTATTCCAGATTACATTGCAATAGGCAGAAACAGTCCCTTTAATCTGGAAACATCCTTAAACCTGCTGTATCCCGATGCTGCCCCTGCACGCCAAACATCTTTATCTCCAGAGCTCTATCTAGTGGCCAGAGCCTGAAGTTTCACACATTCATCAAGCTGACTAGCTCTTTTAATGACTGGGTGAAAAGAAATCTCGGGTTTATAGAAAGCATCATCATTTAGCTTACCAGTTCTGGTGAAAAAAATTCTACTCAAGTTGTTCAGAAGATTTACAGAAGGGAGGTGGGATTATAAGTGACAAATACTGTAAAAGCCACCACTGTTCCCTTTTCCACTGATATTTGTGTGAAAAATCCCCTCAAGTTAGATGGATTTTAGGTTTGTTTGAAGTAGTTAGAAAAGCTACACCAGCTATTTGTACCAACCTTCTTTTAGCTTCACTGGCCAGTGAATATCCACAGAAAAGTAGAAAAAGGCAGTCAGAAGTAGAGCTGAATGTTACGTGTAGCCACACTGAAGATCAGAAAATTGCTTATTTTACAGATTTCAGACAGCTGTTAAGCAACAGGCAATTCATGTGTTCCTACATTAATTGCTGAGCTTGAAAAGAACAAGTAGCACATTTCCTGGAAGGCCTAGCAGGCTTGTCACATACTCAGCTAGACAAATGAGTATGCAAATTGAGATCACTAGCAGCCAAACACAGGCCTTGCTGGGTGAACATTTTATGGCTGAAGACTAGATATTTTACTCAGCCTCACACTTATGAGCACTTTTCCACTACAAAGTTTACAACATGCATCTGATAGGCCAGAAAGGTCAGCCACAATGTCCATCCAACTAAGATAAATATAATTTATAGATGCTTACAGGCAGGTTTTTAGAAGTTCATAATATACAATCATATATAAACTGTTCAGACTTTTATTGTGTCATAGGTCAAAACTTTACAAGAAAAAGCCAGGAAAACTAGTTTACTTCACCTGTGGAGTGTATCAGCAGTGGAAGCCTTTTTAGATGTCTTGTTGATCGGTATATTGAGAAGTAACCTCTGCTTCTGACTTTATTGTGGTGGTGCTGGATGTATCGTTCAAAAAAGACATGCAGAGTCCACAGAATTACTTTTGCAATGATTATGACAGTCTGCACTTTAAGTGGGTGAGTGTAGTTTCCAGGGCATTTATCCTGATTAGGATTGGGGTAAGAACAGAACATAGCTGCCAAAAATGCTAGAACAACAAAAGCAACCTGGAAGAGAAAGGAAAATAGGAACACTTAAAGTCAACATTAAAGTACATAAAAGAGAAAAAGACAGGCTTATCCAATTTATTAATTATGCATTACTTTCTGAATTGGTTTTATTAGAGTTGAGATAATATATAAAATACTAGACACTTACTACAACCACTGCATATCATTCTGGGAACATACTGATGACTGAAATTGTTAAGTAGTTTTCCAGGATGGCAACGAGTTTCCAGCAGACCAGAGCTGGTAATCTCCACTCTTCCCAGAATTTCCTCTGAAACAATTTCACTGTTCCCTGAGTCTCCCCTTCATACTGAATTTATCTTATTTCTGGATCCTTTTTACTATATCTTTTCACTTTAAGGGTGAACTTGATTTATACTCACTTCCTCAAAAAAAAGAAATCACATCTTTTTGTACTCATTCAATTACACCTGCTACTGCTCTGCAGGACAGCCTCATATCTTACTGGTACAGCCTATGTTTCTTTAAACCAACATTTCATAAGTGAAAATAAATTCTTCACTATATCCATTGAAGATAATCTCCAGGTTATGACACTAGAAAAATGTGAGTTATTAACACCGGGTAGGCAGTTGGTAATCATTAAGTCCAGAGCTAAATGGAAAAATCTGATAGTAAATACACTTAAGTCAGAACGACCACACTACAGTCAGTCAGATTGTATATACACTTTTCAGACTAGTGCCATTATACTATAACAACTTTTCCTGTCTTCTAGACTTTTCTCCAAATTTTCAGCATCAGTAGTTAACATCAGCAATCTTTTGGTCAGATGGCAGAGTCTTGGGTGGACATTAGCTAGGAGATATATATATCTATATGCACACATACAGCACTTTTTAAACCTTTATAGAATGCTTTTGTCATAGAAAACACTCATGTTTTCATTCAGTGAATGGGAAAATATTATACTTTATCGTGGTTTACTCTACAGAATAGCAATATTTTTTTGAACAGAACTGAAAATAAAAACAACTCCCACAAATAGAGAAGTAATTTGAGAGCTTCTATGGACAACAAGAAGAAGTTTACTTGCCTCAAGTCTGCAAGAGTCTAATACCTCTAATATACTTAGCTTAAAAAATGTCCAATGTTCTGCATCTCATAGCTGATAAACACATCAGAATTGAAGATGGAGGGAAGTGATTTATATTTGCTAGCTTTGTTTCCATACTTAATTCTATAGATGTCCAAGAGGCCATCAGCCCCTTGAACTTGTTTTTCATACTTTTGACACTTCTCAAGCAACTTTCTTCACAGAAACTAACTTTTCAGAAGCACTTAATTACTCTTAATATGAGCTGCCCTATTATTCTGGTTGTGAGTACAATGAGGTAATTGGGGAGGGGAAGAAGTGGGAATAATTTTCACACAATTATCAATACCTAAAAAAGACATTAGAGGACAGATATGGTAGAAGGTGAGAAGAAAAAGAGAGCATGTGTCCTATATTATCCATAAGACCACTATCTTCAAATGCAGATTAAATCCCAAATTATGTTGAGATGGGTTAAGTAGCTAGATTAAAGAAGTTAAATAGGAAGAAGGTTGATCAACAAAACACTTGTTTTAATCCTTTAACCTCCTTTTCTTACAAAGCTAAGAATAATCCATATAACCCATATTTTACCTGATCATTTTTCTGTTTGGTTTGCCTTTTTAGATAGTAACACATCTAGTTCTACTGCCACCAGCTGTTAGAAATGTATTTAGGTACAGAAAATGGCTATATTGAACTGGCACAAGCAGGAATGGCCTAGCATTGCAGCTCTACACTCATCTACTACAGCAGTGTATACAAGAAACAACAACTGGCATTAAGAGCGGCATTTAAAGATGTCTTGCTTACATTTTAGGGCAGTCCGACAATAGGTGCTTCACCTCAGTACAGGGGATTTATAATAATTTTAATATAGAAAGAACAGTATTTAAGTTCAGTTTTGTGTATGTGCATACATAGAAGGGATTAATATATTATAATAATATATAATAATATAAAGAAATTATTTCTAGCCTGTACACTTTACACTGTTCTCCAGAGTCTGATAGGAACCAGAAGCTTGCAGAAAAGCAAGGCTTGGCAAAAGAAAAGCCACTCAAACCCAGCCCCACCCCACCATATCCATCTACCCACACACTCCAGAATTGTATGTAAGGAGGCAGCTGCACCAAAGCAGCTATTTGCTACTTAACTCAATTTCTTGGCACAGGAGGGCTGAGAAGAAATACTCTGAGCTACATACAAATTACTTTAGAGATGCATTACAACTGCCACACAGTACTACATGACTTCACTTATCCAGGATACCTGCCTTGTCTGCAGGCTGTGCATCAGAAGCTAACCTGGTGTCTCCACATGCCACAAGGTTTGTGCACATGTGCAGAAGCAGAGGGGAAGGAAATCCAATAAACTTGTTTTCCCCATCCATCTTTTCAGTGAGAGGCAGCACCATTTCACGTGTTGAAACAGCACTGTAATTGCTAACAGGAAAGAATATTTTTCCATTTTGCTCCTAGGACTGGCCACTACCATAAGTTCAACAACAGCAGAACATATGCTTCTAAAATTAGAAGGCTAGGGCATAGTTTTAACAGTTTTACACAGTTGCCCAAAGCTAGCATAAATAGCTGCTAAAATAGGTAGCAAGACATACACACATCTTGTGCACTATACTATCTTCAAGTCAGTGTCAGTGGCATTATTGAATCATTTAGGTTGGACAAGACCCTTAAGATCAAGCCCAACCATTTACCTAACTACCAAATCCACCACTAAACCATGTCCCTAAGCACCATGCAAGTATCATTTCAGTTAGATCTTAGGATCAGAGCTCTTCATCCCCCTCCTTCATATTTGGTTTCCACATACTCACAGCCAACAACAAGCTGCTTCAGCTTATCAAGGATAAGCTCAGTATTAGACAGGAGTCTTTCTACTTCTGTTTACCAGCCTCAAAAAGGCTGTCATACTGCTAGGTACAAGATCTTTATCTGTGCTTCTCACCCTTAACCCCCAGAAGTCAGAGCAGGAAGTAGCATTTGGATTCCTTTCTCTTCATCCACTCCCATACAAAACCCCCAGAGGAAGTCCAACTGTAGTTTTTAGTTACCATAAGAAGTACCTTATGCCTTCCTTCTGAAATTAAATTCAGCTTCCAGAAGGCATGGCATTAAAATTATCTTAGCCCTCTATAATTAGTATAAGCACTTCTACAGCAGTAATATTATTTTAAAAGTACATTTCCAACAGCACAGAACTACTATTTAAAGGCTTTTCTTCCTAACAAGATGTGTCATAGCATGTTAGTGCTGACAATCGGAATGAGAATGCAGCAAGGGTCATGTAGCATATACATTATCAAAATTCATTGTCAAATAGGACATCACTGGCTTGGAAGAACAGTGTATGCAAATCTCAGGATAATTCTCTCCATGTGAACAGTAGAAATTCAGAACAGAGACAGCAAATTTTTGTAAGGAAATAATGCTTCTTAAACTTACATGTGTTAGCAACAGAAAATTGGCAAGGAGAACTGCTGGGATAGGATGAAATCTTGGCCTCAATTGGGAATGCAACGTATGAGACGAAATAAGTGGTGCATCCAGTAAAGTATCATCTTCTAAACTCTGTGTTATTTCCAAGGAACCCTGGAATAAGAGGGGAGGACAAAGAGTAGCAACAGGTAAAGTCTAAAAGTAAAGTACAAAGTTTTAGCAATTTCCTCTTAGCAAATGAAGCTTTTGCAGAAAAACAAAGTTAGTATCTTGAGACAAGCTCTCAAATTCTAGGTAAGCTGTCATCATATCTTTATGCAATAACACAGTCCGTGATGAATCTGACACTAATCTAACTCCTAGCATCACACCAAGTCTTCAGGAACTTTAGTGTTTTAAACGTATTACAAGTACTGAAGCATCACTTGAGATGCCACAAGGGTTGGCATTTTATGTGAAAAGGTAGAAAAAGTAGCAAGTAAGGTCTCCCTCACATACTTTATACAAGTACTACAAAAATTGTTGTTATTGTGTCCAACTACAGCTGGAGGCAGTAACAAAGGAGGAGTATACCAGTAACAGTTTCAAGTGATTCAGCCACTCTGTGAGTGACTGACATGTCAAAACACTTGCAGCAGCAGTTCAAACTGAATCCAGGCAAGAAATAGTGAGCAGTTCAGAGGGAAGAAGATTCTGCAAAGTGCTGGGCAAGACATTCTGTTTTCACTGAAGAGCATGCAGCCCTTAATTATGTTGGTGCCAGGTATTAGGGCTTTGACTTCAGCTCTGGTGTTTTGGCTACGTAAGTATCCAAAAGTACCTTTAGTTTTACCTTTTACTTGGGGAAAAACAAAGTAACTATGGGTGGAGAGAAGAACTTTTCCTTGTGGATGAGGAACTTGCCCCAGTGCTGTGCATCTCTGCTGCTTCCAGGCCAGGGGACAGCCATGCCAAACATACACAGCCACTATAAATGCTCAAACTGCTGAAGTTTCCCTCTGGGTATCCTGTTACGTCCTACACTATGACTTGCTTGCTTCAAAAGATAAAGCAACTCAAGATTCCCAATCAAGTTTTGGCCGCTCTTCTGGGTCATACCAACCACAGCCCAGAACAAGACAAAGACAGACCCCATTGCACTCCAGACTTTTAACTATTCAGAGATATGCCAGAGTTCACTAGGATATTTACTATATTTGAACTAAGCAGTCCTTGCCATTGCAGAAAGCAGCATTAGCCTCAAGACAAACAAGGCATGTCATTCTTTTAGACACTACCATAGCAAGAGAGATACATAATTTCTGGAATCAAACCTAGGGTAATTTTTCATATCAACCAGGACAATGTAGATTGGCTCCCCACTGTTATTTCCCCTACAGACAGCTGCCTGCAGTGAAGGAACAAGTCATCAAGGGTCATTTCAGTCAGCCATCAGTATTGTTTTAGTACTGTGAACACCACACTTGCCCAGCCATAGAGTGTGAGCAGGCCTCCCTCACCTACTTGATCCCTTTTAATTAGCCTAGTCTTTCACTGTAAAGAACCCTTGCTGAAATACTTTAGAGTCTTCCCTGTTCAGCCTCCCAAACTTAAGGTAAGATATACTCTTACTGCAGACCTAAAGGTTTACAAATAGCACTTCTTATGTCAGCGCTTGCAAGCCTCATTCTTTTCTATCACAGAATTAATAGCAAAGTTAAGAGCTCACACCTCCCACAAAGCCAGTGACCCTCTTAAGGACATCCTTTCTTTCATGGGAACAGGTGAACTCACCACTTCTGCAATACCATGACAGGTCAGCACACTCCTTCACAGACAGAGCTTTATCAGGACACGTTTGACCATGTTACTTACTGCAAGACTGGCTACAATCCATCTTTCCATCCTGAAATACAGTTAGCGTTAGGAAGCACTGGATGACATAACCTCTGAGTAGATACTACAGACAATGCAGGGAGGAGGGGAATTAAGGCAAAACACATGATGTCAATCTGACATTAAGAAAGTCTAGTAAGTGACCTAATTGGATCAAACACGGGTTTCATTTAATTAAAATGAGCCAAAACCATAGCTGTCAAAGCCTTAAAAAAAAAGGGGGGGGGGGCCTTCTCTTAGGCACTGGTGTTCCCACAAGCACAGGTTAAGGCTTCAGCCTCTTGGCTCCCCAATCCATGACCAGCATGTGACCACCTCCGTAGCAGCCCAGCACCAGGAGGAGGAGGGCTGGCAGAGCCACAGCTAGCAAGCCTCACCCCAGGAGCCTTCCTGCTGGGGGGTGGGAAACCCAAATAAACAGAGAAAGCCGTGTTCACGCCAGCGTAGGGCACATAAACCAAAGGTTACACTTACAGGGTCTGTCCGGAGAAAAAAATAACCCTGAAGAACTAAGCAAGGTACACAGCCTGCCTCGATGAAATTATCACCTCCATGAAGAACAGCCCCACAACCAAGTTACACGGGGGTATGTCAAGCACAGCAGGGGAGCGGCAGCGGCCCGGGCCCAGCGGCCTCCTCCCTCCCGAATCGCTCATTTCGGAGACGCCTGAGCCGCCTACTCCCCCCGGAAGAAGAAGATAAAGCCCTCAGCGCTCAGCACAGAAAGCAGCGGCAAGAAGGGGAAGAAAGAGCCGGAGCGGAACGCGAGGCGCTCCCCAGCAGCGCCCACCACCAGCGGCAACCTCGCCGCTCACCCCGGGAGGAGGAGGAGGAGCCGCCGCCACCGGCCCGGCCCGGCCCGGCCCGGCCCGGCCCGGCCCGGCCCGGCTCCGCTCCCCTCCGCCACGCAGGCCAGCACTCACATTGTCCAGCTCCTGCTGCCGCCTCCCCGCCGTCAGAGCCATCTCCACTCCCCGCCTCCGCGGCCCGGGCTGTATTTAACCCGCGGCCCCGCCAC
>JAVSBS010008839.1:13910-26658 GCA_033124195.1 Coracias cyanogaster | reverse complement strand
CAAAGTCTTATAAATCTCTGCTATTGACACTAGATAAAAGTCACCCAAGGGGGGAGGGGGAGAAGATAGCTTAAAAATATATGGCTTTACAGGCTGAAATGGTTTCCACAGGTACCATAAAGAAAGAGTACACATTTTCTTTGCAGTAAATAGCCCACTTCAGGCAGTCCTTTTCATCCCAGATGGCCTTCTTCACTTAAACTATTATCACAGCTACCAAAAAGATGCAAGAATGAAATACAACTAATCAAGCTTGTAGGGACTTTTCTGAATAATAACGAAGTATTTTAAATACCTTCTTAAGTTGAAATTTCCAGTATCTGTTAAGAAAGGTTTGCCATGAAGTATCCAGCATCTGTTACCAGAAGTCTCTGCAGTTACCAGGTCTTTTTTTTCTTTTAGCGAGCCTGGCAATGACACCCAACAGAGAACTATTCCTATCGCTTTTTAGGTTTGAAAAACAAATAAATGCTGTCATAGTTTTAAGAAAAGTCATTTTAAGGGTCCATATATCCCTCCATAAAACAGTTTTCCTTGTCTATTTTTAATCTCTTCAACTTTCCCAAAGGTCATAAACAAGGTACATTCAAGCACTTGTATTAATAGTGGTTTACTCATTTATTTTGATGGACAAGGTCTACAGCATAGTGACAAGAGGGATATACCAGATAGAACAAACAAGAACTGCTGCAGAATTAGAATGAGATCTCCTTCCATTTACATTTTCTTTTTTTTTCTTTTACTTGACAACAGCAATATAGTGATTCTGAGTTTTGTAAGAAATGAAATTGAGTTATTAGAGGAGATAGATTTTCAAACCGATCAATATGAATGCTTTAAAGCACTGAATCTGCTTCTACAGAAACTGCTCCCTATTTCCATAGCAAGATCTCAAATTACAAGCACCAAATAAAAAAAAAAAAAAAGCTAATGGCTAGTGAATGCATCCAGAGTAGCAAGCTGCTTCCAGATGTGCAATGCAGCCCAGATCTTACACAAATAAGTGGTAGGCTGCTCCATTTTTCTTTCTTGTTTTCTTGCAGTCAACTATTTCAGAGGCATGCATCATATTCACCTTTGCAGAACATATATGAAGTTGGCTTAGCCTGCATCCTACTCCCAGGCTCTGCTCCCCAAGCAAACAGTGAACATATAAGGACAGAAGAATTACCTGTATTAATTACCATACCGTTTAAAATGGATCCCAGCCTTAACTGTGCTCTGATTCACAAGTTTAGAGGTAGTGCCCTGCTCCAGGCTGCCCACCTGACGCACACCGGAGGGACAGCTTGGCTGCTATTAATCTGTTGCAGATCACAGCCCACAAACGCGAAGGGCAAACAAAATGGGTCCTGGTTCACTTCAGTACAGCAAAAAGTTCAGCAGCTCCTGAACAGGAGCAGAAATGTCGGAGGAAGGGGCAGAGCAGATCAGCTCTTCTGAGCAGGAAATCAAACAGACAAGCCCAAAGTGAGAGGTTTAGTGTCAGTTGGGGTTTTTTTTGTTGTTGTGTTTTCTTGTTTTTAAATACTATCTAGTTATCTACTTAAACATGTATAAAACTTTAACCCAGACATATCTGGCCTTAAATGTAACAGGTACTTTATTAGCATTCCCTTTTGGAGGATTCAAAACAACAACCAAACCAGGCAGGAAAACACAATAGGTTGGAGGAAGCAGAACTTTCCAATTATCTTCCTGGTGGCAATAAGCATAAATTTAAATATCCACAGATAGTCACAACCCAAACTTTTTTACTTTACCAGCACAGCTTACATTTACAGCACACATGAAAAAAACCCCAAAACATCACAATTATTATTTTGCAATACGCGTAACAGACTGAATACAGGCAACTCTAATAGGGAATTCATTAACTTGGAATGAACTGTTCCTATAATTAGTTACCAGAAAATATTCAACATGCATTTACAAGTTTATTCTTGAATCACCAAGTAAAACTCTAGGCACTAAGGCAGAGTATCTTGGGGGAGGGGGAAGGGAAGGGAACAAAAAGCCGAAGTATGTGAACTGCCATCAGTTACTGCATTATTCCCTAGATCAAGAACCAAGAGACACTTCCACTGTTTATTTGCGCATACAGCTGGTCCCATTTGTTAGAAAGCTGTTTTCAAACATGCAAATTGTCTACTTCTGTAAGCTGAACACTAGCATGAGCAAACTGATAAAAATCGTGTTAAACTGAGACTTTTATCTCTCTTATACAGCTGGTGTAGATGCAGGCAGTCATATAGCTATTAATGTTTCAGATTATTAAAAAGGCTGCTTAAGTGGAAAGTACTTAATATTCATGAAGTCGCTTCAGCATCTGATTAGGTTCTTCCCCTTCCTCTGCCTCCTGCTTCATTTATTACATTTTTACCTTGGCCAAAAATGCAACTATGAAACCACCTTTGCTCTCATTCAGCAGAAACTAAACATTGTTAAACAGAAAGGGATTTCTATCCTTTTGGAAGCTAGTAAGAAACATTTATTCAGCAAAGAAACATACCAGCTTTTAACTTAAACCAACAAATGCTTTTAATGTATGTTGACTTACAGTAAAAGCAAGTCACACTAACGTAATCTGGTCCAATAAGCCATTATTACATATTATTATATTAATAATTAGGCTCCTGGGAATGGGCAGGAAGTACATACTCATGGAAGATGGGCCCTAGGAGACTGCATTGACCAACGGCAGCCCTAGACCCTGCATCCTCAAAGCCAGGGTTCATGACTACTGCACGCAGATTACGTGATGCCAAATAAATCATACCTTATGCTAAATAAATCCCCAGGGGGAAATGACAACAGGAAAAACACAGGCCTAACAATGAAGGCCATGATTGGACCAGGATGTAACAGCACCGTGAGTTTTATTATCGTAGTTCATGCAGCTTTCTGAGAGCTTAATAAGTGCATAGACATCCCTAAAGCACTAACTTTGTTTCCGAAAAATAATAATAAAGAAAATAATAAAAGTCTTGTTCCGTCAAAACTGCTCCTTAAAGCACACCTCTAGCAGGCTCCAGGATGAAAACAGACTCATTTGTGAGGATCACAAACCAGAGCTGTGTCCCCTGTTGCATACCCCTCTGAAGGTCCTCCAGGCCATTACCCCGCTGCAGCTTAAAGGTTTCTGCTCTGCCACTTCACGAGGTCATCTGCTCAGTTCACCAAGGCTGGCCATGCACAAGGCCAAGGCCTTGGCCAGGACAGTGCCAAAGCCCTGCTGCTGGCAGGCAGGTCAGCGCGGCTCAGCAGCAGAGCCTCCTGCTCAGTTTTGTCATTCACAAGCCTAATTTTCACCACCACATACAGCATCTCATCCTTCCACACAACTTTTTACATTACCTCCACTGCTCTCACTCTGAAGGCACCGCAGGGAGCTTCGCGGCCTTGCCGCATGGCTCAGACAGATATGGGGTGCCCTGGCTCACCAGCGCCATGCCACAGTCCTTGCCATCCCCAAGAGACAGATCACCTTCATCATTTCTCCATGGAAAAATAAGCAAACTTTAAGCTCTTTTAGAAAAAGAGGTCTCAATTTTAAGCGTTAACAAAAGCATTAAGGAAAAAAAAAAAAAAAAAAGACGTGAAATAGCTTTAAGTTCACCTCCTCAGTGGTAATAAATAAGGCCTAGGCATGGTGCAAGTTAACCACAATCCTGGGACTCTATCCAAGTCTCCCATGACAATAGGAAAACATTAGAACTATAACATCCAAAATATTATTTAACTTTTAAAGTCGTAGCAAAGTTCAAAGTCTCCTCTGTGGAACAGCACTTTTGAAAATGTCGGTTGCCTTCCAGAGACCATTTCCTCCTAACCAGGCCCAGCATTATTTAAATAGCGAGGAATACCAGCAAGGACAGGAATCGCTTGGCTGAGCCAAGGAAAGGGAAAGTCCTTAAAATGACTGCAGAATTCTTAAATGCTGGTAAAAAGCCTAATCCTATATAATGATTTACAAAATGACAAGGAAAATAGATTTAGTGTGACAGTTTGAAAGGAGACTAACAAAAATAAATTTACTGCTCACGTGGTCACAACCTCCCTGCTGCTGCCCCCTCACCAGCCAGCAGCACCAACACAACAGCAGCCCTCCACCGACCTGCCTGATGGTCTTCCAACTACCCAGGCCTTTTCCACAGCCAAAACTGAGGAAGAAAATACCAGGCAACTTAAAAAAAACAAACTATTTGCTCTAAAGTCAGAAATACTTTCCAAGCCACCTGTTTATTGACTACCAGTGCAGCAATTCAGTCATAAGACCTCTTTGTACAGTAATCTTGCAACACATAAAAAAGGACAACTCATTATCCCTCTCCCTCTCCATGAAAAAAAAAAATGGCATGACAGAAAACTTATACCAATGAGTTTTGAGCTTCGGTTTTATTCATTAAGTTCCTGACTGCAGCACTGCAGCTGCAGTACGCAGAGGCAGAGCACGGTGCCAAGTTTTTGCAGACCAAGCATGCTAAACATTTCTCTGGCCAGTAAGTGTGATGTGGGTCAGAAAGGCCTGGTACTACTTATTTATGGCTTTTTTGATATATAGAAGATGCACAGCCATGTTTAACCGTTTCTTTGCCGAATGGCAGCTGAGGCACTGGCAGGGCTGCTGGCCTGTGTCCCCGCCACACACCAGGCCCCTCTTTGCTGTGCAGTGGTCTGGTCTGCACATTGCGGTTACGTGGGTGCTGAGGGGCGAGCTTTCCTCTGCTGAAGAGAAGCCATTCAGCTTCCAGCTGCGCAGCAAAAAAGCACCCAAGCGTGCTGGCGAGGGACCAGCTGCTCTTCCCTGCCTCCACAGCGCCAGGCAGCTGCATTGACAATAGCACCTTGTGTGGACCCACCCGAAATCAGTCCACGCCACGCCGTCCAGCCCAATCACCAACCCTCCCACCCCCAGCTTCTGCATCGTGTCAGTTGAGGAGGGAACCCCCCCTGAAACGTAGGCACCCTCCTCCTGGATGCAAGGACTCTTTATACCAGTTCACTCGCTGCCTAATCACAGTCAGTGTCGAACATCTCCTTCCATAACGTGAAATTACTGAATAAACATGACAAATGCCCTCTCCCCACCAGAGCCATGCCAAAGACTGTAAGCAGGTCATTAACTGCCAAGGTCATCTTGTTTGTGAAAAAGAAAGGAAAACATTACCATTAAGGCTCTAATATGGTAAAACAGCAATGACAGAAACAAGGAAACATAAGCTTTATGTTTCCTTTAACCCTTGCTTAAAAACAGATTTGACCATATGACTTTGCAAATTACCATTCATTGAGAAGGTTTTGGGTAGATTTAGCCCAATTTCACACTGAAAACACCCATGTACCCCCAATTTTTTTTTCAGAATCTGTTATTTAACCTTGCCTCTAACCAGAAAGCAATTAATTAATCTGGTGTTTCAAAACTTGTCAATAGGAGAACCACCCACCCCCTCCTGCCCCTCAGCTTTTACGGCATACTACTGCATCTCCGAATGGCCATGTAGGACCCACCCGGGTGCAGCAGCAACACCTCTGCCTATCCCCAGCAGACTCCACAGCCCCCTTTTTCCTGCAGGAGTATGTAAATTTTTGTCCATCTGAATCTTAACTACTGTTTGTCCGCTGACTTGTAAAATACACTAAGAAATGCCTAATGAGACACTGATGTGGCATCCAAATGTTCTCCCCCATCCGCTTCCCCAGCGGGCCGTTGCCTTAACGGCACACGCATGGAGGCTGTAATCTGTTTGCCAGCTCTCCAAGGAAGGAAGGAAGGAAGGAAAGTGGGCGGGTGGGTGAGAGCTGGAGACAGACCAACACCAGCACATGGCTGGCTTGCACATGTTTTCAGTCGCTCACTACTAAGAGAACATATACATATACACACAGAGAGAATACTCTGAAAGGCAGAGAGCTCTCAAGACAAAGACTGATATACGCTGAGCTTTTGAGACCCTACAAAAATGCAAGCCTTCTGAATCCCACGTAGCCCAACACTTGTACTTCCAGGGATCTCATAAATTATTTATCTTACAGTAGCATTGTGAAACTAGCTTCTGCACAAAAACTGCGGAAGTCCAGGTAAGACATGGGAGATTGCATAATTAACCCCATTTTATTACTGGGACGCGCAGGCACTCAGAGCCCAAGCAATCTGTTCAAAGTTACTTGAGAAGTCTGGAGGTGAAGAATTAGCTGAATCAGACAACCGCAGCCCTGAGTTCAGTGACCCAAAGCCAAGCCTTCTACCCTCTAACTGAACACTTAACTCTTGCTGGAGAGAGCTCGAATATGTAGACAAAAGGCTGTGGTGGCCGGTCAGCCAGCTGTTACCCAGCCTGCTGCTGCTGTGAGGAGTTACCCCTGTGGCTGGCTTTACATTCTCTGAATGCATCTTGTTGTGGCAAGGGCCTTGCAGTATTTTTGAAAGCACTTGAAGTATTTTATAAATCTGAAACAGATTCCAGACTGCAAATATTTACACACATTCTTAACTTCATGTGCACTGAGTTCAACTAAGTTTAAAAAACCATTTTTTATGCCTAACCTTAACTATGTACATAAATATTTACAGGATTATGACTTTGATTTTCCTCCCTTGTGCTCAGTACATCACCTGGTCCGTGAGTGGCAAGGGTCAACAAAGCGAGCTGCTTTCTCAGTTTCATGCATTATTCCCATCTTGTGTTGCCTGGCTTGCAAACAGAGGAGGAGCTTTGTGAAAATCCAAAATCCAAAACCCCAAGCTGCTTTTAAGTGGTTAGCGTTCTGCAAAAATATTGTCAAAGCTCTAGACTGAAACTTGATTAACTGTGCATATTTTGAAATCTCACACAGATTAATTTGAGCAGGGTACAAAGTGGATGCTGTAAACCCATTTTACTCTCTTCCTACAAAAACTTATTGAGGAGTTACATAGGATTTAGCACTGAGGCAGTTCATGTGCCTTCGTGGTGATTTCCCTGGTGTGTACATGGATAAACTCTTGACCTCTACAAGCAGGGAGGTTTACATGAGTTTCAGGATTACAAAATTAAACAAAGCAAGAAAAAAAAAAATCCACCCCAAAAACAACGTACAACTTTTTAATAGTCTAAGTTTTATTCACAATGATTCAAACTTGGAAAGATACAAAAGAAGTTTTGTAAGTGTGAGCAGCAGCATTCCTTTCCCAGATGCCCAGAGCAGGGCACAGCACTTTGCTCTCAGGAAGCAGGGTTGAGTCTGCTCTTCACCTTCCCTACAACCTGGTAGAGAGGAAAAAAAAAATAATTCCTGCATGCAGCTCGTGTTTCCAGTGCTGAAACAAGGCTCAGTCAGTCTAAACATCATATTTTTTGGCCTGTTCCCTTTTCAGCATCAGTCATAAGAAACAGTTAAAAATAGTAAGTTAATGAAGTTAATATTAATGTTACTTTTAAAGGTTTGTTTATGCATTTGATAGCACTTGTGCTTAGCTACTTTAACTATTTCCTCCCATAGACCAGTTCATCTACCAGTTTCCTCTGTTTGTGTAGAGCCTTTGAGAGCAAAATAGGACAGAAAAAAAAAAAAAAAAATGCTTTAAAGTGTATGCATTCTGACTAAAAAAAACCACAAAGCCTAGCAGAATAATTCACCAACGGTCAAACTCTCCCAAACAGTTCTCTCTTTAAAATAAAATTAAATATGTATTTTGTTCTTAATTATGAAAGGTTTTCTATAACTTTTTATTATTTTGTAGTATACTGAAGCCTCACCATTCATTTCTGAGATCTGTCCAGTTATTGCAGCTACTGGAATACAGAATCCAGTCAAATTCTAGGCCAAATTTCCCTGATAACATTAATGGATGCAAACAATCTCTTTTGCCTGGGATACGCCTAGAGAAGGAAAATCAAGTGTCTGTATACAAGCCAATTTCAATAATATGCTATGAGAGTTTAATATATTAATGAAAAGGATTTAAAACAATATGATTTCAATAAATTCAATCAGTGCTGCTCAACAGATACAGTTACAAAATATCACATGAATATTCATGGAAGAGGCTTATGCTATGTTACTCTTAATATCCTGACACACAAAAATTTCAATATGGTGAATTGTTTGGAATATAATTACAAGTACCAATTGCAAAAGGAAAAAGCAGAACCTCTGCAAAAAATTAATCTGCGGCCTTGATTTTTAGAAATGGTCTGTAAGATCAAAAAACATCAAAGAATTATGAGATGCTTGGATGCCTCACTTCGTATTATTTGAAAATGTCAAATTTTCAGAAATAGCTTGCATTGCCCTTAATGGAATAGAGGCCTGTTTCAGAAATTTTCAAGAATCAGTTGCTTTATAAAAATAAGCATTTTTCCAGAAATTAGTTTTTATATGAAAAGAAAACTTTGACAGAAAAGAAAGGCAATACAGAAGGATAGTAGTAATTTCTGTTTTCAACCATAAGTTATTTTTTTTTTGTTGAGGTCTGAGAATAATTTTGATTTAAAATTTTTTTTTTAAATTGGAGCTGTTAAAAGCTATTTAAAAATAAAGGCTGGCAGGACAGAACATCTGCATACGAAGCTACCAGCTGTATTCTGATTTGAACATGGATTTTCTTCATCAAAACATTCATGCTGTGGTGTACCCCAAGCAGCAATCTACTCAAAATCCGTTCACAACACAGAGGTGAAGCCCAGATCCAGGTCACTTGTATAGATATATACTTTTTAACTTCAAGTTTTATGAACGTTTCAGGAGAACACTTCACTCAGGTTGCTTAAAGTGTCTGTAGTTAAATGCACACAATACCAGCCAATTTAAGGTTCTCACTTGCTTTTATTTGGGGAAGTTTTCTCCAAAAGCTGAAGATCACTGTTTTATGCGTTTCTGTTCAACAGGTCTGTAGCATCCTATTTGTATAAGGCATGAAGACAGAGAACATCCTTTAATAACTATCATGCACCAAATCATCAGGGAGAGCATTTAATTCCATAGGACCATAAAGTACCACACGGATCTAACTCATCTACATCCACAAGTCAGCCACAGCAACTTATTCTACAATCCCCAAGGCGATACAGCCACTTGCGGACTGATCTGTTAGCTCAAGCCCCTGCACTCAGAGCAACAGAACAACACTAAAACCAGAGAGCAAAGAAACACGGCACACCATGGTTCTTACGGAATGCAGGGAAAAATACTTCAAAAATCACAAATGGCATTTAGACAACACAGTTTAATAATTAAGGTTATTTGTATTATCATGGTGCCCAGGAGCTCCAGCCACCAACCAGGGCTCCCACCACTCCAGGCACTGCATGGGAAAGGCACCATTTCGGCACAGCTTCTTCTGCAGCACTTCAGCCCCAAAACGAGGCTCTAAGGCTGCAAAAATTGAGCAGGGAGTGGGAGAGGCACAGAGCCAGGGGTTGCTGCCAGTTGGCCTTGGTGGAGGCCACGGCTCCCAGAAAGGAGCCACCTGCGCTGAACCACCTTGCTCCACATGGGCACCAAGAGGATGTTGCCCACCAGCTGCAGGAAGGGTTGGAAGAGCAGATGCTAGCGGGAATACTTCAGTGCTGCAAACAGGAGCCTGTCTCCCCCTTCCAGGCTTCACCCTCAGATCTTATTGTGCACTTTGTGACAATACTTTGTGGCTTTTCCACCACGGATGGGTGTGCTAGAGGTATCCTTTAGCCACACCAACCATGGGGGAGGATAGGCTTCAAGCTTAGTGCTACCTCCTGCCAGGTTGTATGGTGTAAAGTTCCTGTGACCAGGTCTGACAAAAAAGGAAATAATCCACTTGAGCTCAAAGACAGTTTGTCCTAAAACAAAAACAAACAAACAAAACCCCAATGTGTGCCATAAGATCCACACTAGGGCTTCCAGTCTATAGAAATAAGAGTTACCTTCTGCAAACATGAATAAGAGCCGCACAGCTGGAGGGACTTTGTCCCAACAGGAGGAACTAACTAGTGGGACATACCACAGATAGTTTCAGTGCCAGCTCACACATACCTCCCACCTCAAAAAGAGGTACGAGGGAATTTAAAAAAAACTCATGTTCTCAGCAATCCCAAACTACTCATCCTGTAGTTTGCACTGGGCAGCATCAAAGCAAGGATGCTCCCACAAAAGACCAGAGACATATGAGGAGGTACAAGGCTGCTGGGGAACTACTCTGTGGTGGGTAGCCCTGGCCCTACCATACTCACTCAGTGCCCTCAGCTGCAGAACAATGATACAGATGGAGACTGAGCACTTCCAGCATCACTTCACTTCTCCAGGTCGCATTGCTGGAGATGGCAGAGGCCTCCAGCCTCCAAACTTCATAGGTGAAGGACTTGATGCAGGAACCAGCTGGAGTCAGGCAGAGGCACAGTCCTGCAGAACTAAGCTCTCTTTGATTGCCTGTCTGGTTCCAGGGGCTGTACTAACAGACAAGTGGTGCCTGATGTAGGGTAGGTTACACGCAAGTTATGTTTTCATTTAGTGATAATCTACCTGCCCCCAGCAACAGATGCTCTAGTACTAATAAGAAAACAAGTTTATGCAAATCAGAATATTGTGGTTTTAATCACTTGATCCAATCTATTTACGAGCTGGGTTTATTATTTTCTGCTAATTGTGAGGCTGTGGATCCATCTGACTTTCCTTGGCAGGAGTGCCAGCTAAAGCACTCTATCCCACCTCCACGCCAGCCACACAGCTCAGCTTCGAGTCCTCTGCTGCTGCCCACGTGGTGCTTGCATGGCAATTTGTACAGACACACAGAGAAGCAGACTGGGAAACTGATCCAGTGGGCTGGAGGCGAGAAGGAAGAACCTATACAGAAACACGAAAGCATTTTCTGTTTTCACCTTTATCAGTTCACCAATCTGATTTATCATGTACCTGCACAAACGTCGATGCTAAGGCAGCATAAGGGAGGGAATAACATGCAGCAGGGAACCGAGATGCTTAAGCAGTCCTAACAGTGTGAAACCACAGCCTGAGGATGGAAACAGATTGTTCATCTTTCTCAAAGACTAGCATGTTTATACTGGGTATCACAGTACAGCTTCCACAGCATTAATGGCACTGCTTATTCCTGGCCAGGAGAAGCAAATGAGGAAAACCACAAAAAGTTGCTGCCCTATACTCAAGCCACCCACCCCGGAGTAGTGATGGTCCCTTGCTACCAGTGCCCATCAACCCGTGCTAGGGGCATGGCCTGTGCCACCTCCAAGACACATAACTTCTCACCATCTTCCAAAGGAGATAAGTGGCACAGATGGGACCCGGCACACCCACACACCTTCCCTTCGCAGCTCCTGTCAGCAGAGGGGATGGGAGAAAGGGCAGGACTGTGGCCACACCAGGGACAATACGGCCAAAGCCTTGCACTGCTAGCAGCAAAGCCTGAGCAGTTGCACATATTCCATCTTATTTTCTAAGAATCACCATGCCACCAGCTAATGAATGGTACCTTTCAGCAATTTCAGTATTAAATCAAAGTGAGGCTGGATAGATGTATTTGGTTCAACAGGACTTATGAGAAAAATGCACATAAACGTGTGTTTGAACACATTATGTATGTTACATAAATATCATAAAAACACAGAAAAATAATTTTGCTTGGACACTTGTCAATTTCAGAAGAATGTTCTATAGAAAAAAAACAAAGTATTCCTGGCAAATCAGGCTAGTGCACTGTTCTGAGGTGGTGCAAATGGGAGAACTGCAAGGGAGTCAGAGACCTTGTGGGAACTGTCATAACCTGAAATCTGCTGAGCTGAGCCCAAGGGGAGGTCCTGGCCCTCCCACCAGCCTAGCTGGGATGCTCCCAACAGTGCCTTTCATTCATACAGAGACTGAGCAGTCATGCAGACAGTGGTATCAATCATAGCTAATTCAGCTGAAAATGAACCTTAACAAGAAAACAAATAAACAAACAGAAGACAAAGAAAACTCAGCCACACAAAAGAAAAATAAGAACATTCCCCCAAACCCTAAAGCCTTTTCTCAGTCAGTGACCTGATCCTGCTGCCCAGTATGTGAGGGGTGTTGTAACTTGGGATCTGTAACTATCACATCTTCAAATTATTCTGTTTACAAAACCATTTCTTCGGAATGTTTTGTTTGCATGATTGAAGTGTTTAAAGTACCAGAGGGAAACAACTGCAGTCTAACTGTAAGCATAGTACAGCAAAACTAAATGCATCATCTCAACTCATTGTATATACTCAAATACAGCTTTTACAGCGGGGATGGGACGCCACTGCCAGGCACGGTTCACTGCCATCATGTCTACAGTAGCAGAAGCAGCAGCAGTGCTTGTTACAGCTCCTGGTGTATACGTGACCGCTGTGTCCTGAACCTGTGTGCTGCCCGAGGCAGGGAGCCAGGCAGAGCCTCACACCTCCGCCAGCCACCCCGCTCTCCACGGCTGGAGCTGCCCTGCCTGCTCTGCAATCACAGCAAGCTCACGTGTGTTAGCAACTTTTCTCCCACCACAGACAAAACGAAAGCGTATGGATTCAGACAGGTAGCCCACCAAGATTGCATATTAAAGCTACAAATGCCTGCCGAATGCAGGACCTTCCTGGAGTATGGCATGGGTCTCACACTCACTTGCCTAAGGAAAGCGGTAGTAACTTCTGGTCATCAAAACTTCTAAGCCTTTAACTTGTCAATATCAAGAGATTAAGGTTAAATTACATATAAAAAGAACATTTTAAATCATATTCTATCATGTTATGCTTTTATCTATAATTACAATATGGGACATGTG
>JAVSBS010008837.1:52410-69003 GCA_033124195.1 Coracias cyanogaster | reverse complement strand
GTTGGCCGGGGCTCTGAGCAACCTGCTCTAGTTGCAGATGTCCCTGCTCCCTGCAGGGGGTTGGACCAGATGAGCTTGAAAGGTCCCTTCCCACCCAAACCATTCTACTATTCTATGAACTGTCAAGTAGTTCCTACAGAAAATAGTCTCTTCCATAATATTGAACATCCTCTGTCGTGGGTTTAGACCAGCTGGAGAAGACTCCTGCCTTTGGGTCTCCATGGGACAAGACCCCAGGGGTCAAAACTGTGCTTCTAATGACCAGGCTGCTGACAGGAGAGCTGGCTCAGACCGCTCATGTGTGGTTCAAGAGTGGTGTTCCCAAAATACATGACGTGCCTCCTGAAACCCTGCTGGAATGTTTTTCCTTT
The DNA here is from genome assembly GCA_033124195.1 of Coracias cyanogaster. Classification (NCBI taxonomy): domain Eukaryota; kingdom Metazoa; phylum Chordata; class Aves; order Coraciiformes; family Coraciidae; genus Coracias; species Coracias cyanogaster. Next base: position 68,632 of record JAVSBS010008837.1, on the reverse strand, counting down.
AGCACAGCCTTAAACTAGGTCCTGCCAATTCTTCTGTGTTTGGCTACAGATGTATTTGTGTATCTGCGTGTGGCAGTGCCAACGTAACGCGATGTACTGCGCAGCGTGGAGATGTTATCCTGGGAGAGATGCTCAGAGCAGGGTGGTCCCCAGGTCCAGCAGCTGCAGCAGCCAGGACACCTGCAAGAAAATAACAGAAGAATAAATTTAAGGGAGGGAGTCATCAGAAAATATGGACAGGGCTGGGGCAAAGAGCCCAGGAAGGGATTTGGCGTTGACAAGTGAAATTTGGGTCCAGTCAAACCAAGCTGCGGTGGTGCTGATGGCAAGAGGAGAGTAACAGCAGGTCTGTTTGATTGACCTCTCCATGGTATCGCACCAGCGGTGTCTATTTCTGATTTGATCTTTATTTCTGATCGTTGAGCTGTTCCTGCCTCTGCGTACTCGCTTCCTTCTGAATAGCACCATAACCAAGGTCCCCGGGGCCTTTGCTTTCTTGGAGAAGCTTGGTTCTTGTCCCCATCGTAGGCCAAAATGGCAACTTCCACTCCCTTCTGAGCGACATTGGTGTAACTTGAGGGTGAGCTCATGAATTTGCTAATAATCTGTGATTATTCCATGCTAATCTTGCCATTGTAGAGGATGGCTGGCGTTGACATTCAGCAGATGAGTTATTAATTATTTTCTTTTATACCGTCTGCCCTTCAGGCCAGATTTCTCAACACCTTTTCGTCTCCGTTTGTTAGCTGCACTGTTCGACACTGATTAGTTCTTTACACTCTCCTTTTGTGGTTGTTAAATAGCCCTCCAAAATGTCCGTTTCTTTTACTTGGGTGACGGTTTTCCCAGACGAGCCGCCGCTGCCGGGTTGCGGGATGCACGATGCTCTTTGGAGGCGGCATCCCAAGCTCCATCCCAGGGCGAGACGGGGCAAAGGGCTGACACAAAAGCTCAGGGTGACAGCAGACAGGAGAGAACCGCTGTAACCCTGCGGTGTTGCCGGGGCTGGAGTATAAAAAATCATTTCCAATTGCTGCACTGAACTACTTTGCTATGAGCCAGGATCCCAAAATAACCACCTTTCAGTTGGTAAAATAAATTATAAAAGTCTTTCAGATCCGAATGTAATGGTTGGGCAAATTAATCCATTGTTGTATTGTTATAGTGCTCTAATCATATTTTTATATATCCCAGGAGCTGGAACTAAGAAGCATTTTGCTGTCATTGCAAACACAATAATAAGAATAGTCTTAACAAAGTGACGTGCACCGAGTTGACTTTTTGCAATACATTTCAGCGGAAATTACAGATGCTTTTTACATTTCATTATCATTAAGGTACAAATAACTTTCTTGCATTGAAAACCAAGCCTACTTTATCTAGTTTAATAATTATATTGAGGCTCATTATGGACACCTTGTTTGTAATTCTCACTTTTTCTTATTGAATTCTGAATGTGTTATTACAAAAGTATGTACTTTAACAGATGGAGTATATTATGGCAATGTTTAGTTCCAGTTGATCTTTCCTAAAGAACACGCTGAATGATCTCAGGCTAAATAGAACCAAGACAACACCTAGCTCAATTTTTTTTTTTTTTTTTTAATTTTTTTTTTTTACTACGTGCATTTTTCAGGCTGTTGAAGGGGAGCAGAAACCAAGAAATGCCGTTGAACTGAGCAGGGCGGCTGGGAGAGGTGGGGTGATGAAGACCTGGTGATGAGGAAGAGGTGTGGAAGCTGCATCGCAGGCAGGGGAGACTTTTCCAAGAAAATATCTTAGTTGATGTCAAGGTTGTCTCATTTGCCAGTGGGATATTGCTTTAATGGTGTTCTTTTTTCCTCTCCAGTTTACATAATGAGATCAAGCTAATTAAACCATGTCTAGCTCTGGGAAAAGATCAAAATGTGAGCTCTTTTTATTTCTTTTTATTAAAACTTTCACCCTGTAATGGAAGATTATAGGAAGTACTTTGCTGCCAGTGCATCTTGCTCATCCCCCCAAAAAGATACAGCTCCTCTTTTTTACTGACACCTCCTTGGTTTTAATTGTTTTTCTTCCAGTTGCTCGTGTTTCAGGAGCTTGCAGAACCTGCATGGTTGTTACGGTTGGGTAGATTAGGTGGAGGAGTAGTAATAAGTAGATGCAGTGAAGTGTTTTATACAAAAGCCAGCGACAGTAAAACCTCCTGAGAAGTGTCTTTTTCTGTGAAGTTGTGGAGTCGTCGCTTAGCCCAGTTTATTCAACACATTTCTTGTTACATGTAGCTGACCGACCATTGCCATGTAAAGACTTGGGGTTCTCCTTGGACCTGAGGACACTTCTTTACAGCCTCCTCACATCTGGAGATATTATTTCCCATCCAATTTTGCCTTCCTCAAAAAAAAAAATGAGGATGAGAATGGAAATTCAGTTATTTTTATTGAGGGTTAAATGCAAGTAAGGACTTAATACTCTTCAAGTGGCAACCACAGTTCCAGATGTTGGTATTGTTGCTAGATGACCGTCACACATCTGTGGTTGCAGTCTTGCAGAGATACTGTGATTCAGCACTGGCAATCCAGCTGGTAGCGTGTGCCGGGCGGCTTTTCCCAGGTCACAGGTCTGAGTTTTCACAAGAATTTCCAGGTCTTGGGTCCCAGTCGTCCTCTGATGTCAACACCCGCGAGCGCGCGGTGGTGGCATCAGCGTTGTCTTGCCATTGACTGCGGCGATCGCGAGTCTAGCTTATGAGAGGCTTTACAGGCTGATATTAAGGCAAGGAGCTATTGCCAATATTAATATATTACTGTGTTAGATCATGCTAATTATATTTTAAGCTGAAGTGATTTCAGCAGGATCGAGAGGCAGCGAGGGCTCTCCCATGCCTTCTCCCCCTTGCCGAGGAGGCAAGGTTCAAGTATTATTTTCTCTTCCATGGGGGAAGAACAGCTGCGTCAGGGCTGGGAAGTAAGTTTATCCTGATTGAGTTGAATTGCAGAGTGCCTTTTAGGTTGCATTCAAATCACGGCAATTTCGCTTCCCTCTGTGACAGAGCAAGGAGCTCTCCACTTTGATCGCTGATGTAGGCTTGGAGAGAAGGAGCTGGGGGGGGGGGGAAAGACGAAGGGAAGCTTTTGTTTCAGGCATGTCGTGTTTTCCCCTCCTGACAGCGTGTCAGCGGGAGCTGTGCTCTGCCAGCCTTACGCACCCGGAGCCTGAAGGGGCCAGGTCGGGGCTCTGGTACGATCTGCTCGGTGCGTTGGTAGCTGTGTCATCTCCTGGCCCATAAATTGGCTCCACAGTATCATAGAATGGTTTGGGTTGGAAGGGACTTCAAAGATCATCTAGTTCCAACCCGCCTGCCATGGGCAGGGACACCTCCCACTAGAGCAGGTTGCTCAAAGCTCCATCCTACCTGGTCTTGAGCACCTCCAGGGATGGAGCATCCACCACCCCCCTGGGCATGTGGAAGCAGAACTTGATGTGAAGCTAGCAGGGTTCAGCACGAGCCTCTCTTGGCCTTGAGGGGTTTTAGATGAGGCCCTGTAAAGAAACTGTTTTGTATTTTGGTTTTTCTCCTGTATAAGATCTTAAAATATATTAGAGTTAATGAAATCAGTGAAATTGGGAAGCGCTGCCTGTGATGGACAGATGGCCAAAAGCACTTGGAAGTACAAGTGGGTTTGTACCAGAAGGAGTGCCGGGATCTGGCTGACGGATGGCACGTGCCGTGGGCATGGACCAGTGATGCAGGAGGAGGGAGCATCCTGAGCTCCAGCCCTGCCAGAGCGATGCTGGCTTGCTCCACCTCAAGGTTCCCTTCCTGCGCTTGCCCCATTGTAAAAATTCTGTCCCTTCCTTGGAGCTCCCGAGTAAAATCACTTCTTTTACATAAAACACTCCTTGTCATAATTAAACATAGATGCGTGCTTTCTTTTCCCGTACTTCTGCAGCTAACCGAACGCACTTAATAATGTTTTTCGCTGTATTTCAGCAGTATGAATGTACATGAAAATTACAGCAAAGGCATCATTTTTTTAACAGCTGTGTTTAGTTGAATAACAGATTTAGAAAGTGCAGACTTTAATTAATCTGTGTTTTCTGCTGGGATTTCAGCACCATCTGATTTACTTTTCATGGCTGAAAAGTGTAATTGTAGTTTTTTCCCTTTAGCTGCAAGTTTATCCTCCCAAGAAATTGATTGGGTTCTTCTTTTTCTTAAAGCAAACTCAATATCAAACTAATGGTACCTGCTACTCAATACAGATAATGCACTCGCTCGGACTGCGGCGGGCGTGGGGGTGGAGAACAAAAATCCGTCAAATGCCACAATTTGCTCAAAAAGCTGCTTTTTCTTCCTCCCTGCCTCGCTGTACGTATCGAGCCAGGCTGCATCAGCCACGGGGCTGGGCTGGAAGGTCTGTGGTCGCTCCAAATCCTGTCCCCACACTTGGGCTGAGGGGCTGTTAGTTGACTAGAAGGTAAGGATGGGTGTTACAGGAGGAACCTCCAAGCAGGAAGGATTTTCCTGGTGATTAATGGGATTTTTGTAGTTGGAATGATGGAAGAAGACTCTCCCTCTCTGTGCTTGCTCTTCATCCTAAAAAAGTGTTTGTGTGAGATGGTCACCGTAATTCTTCAGGTTTTGCTCGGCAAACCTCTGCAGGAGGTACTGGTGGTTCACATGGTGGTGAAAGCCAAGTCATGGGCTGGGGAACCACAATGATAAATTGCATTTTATCCTGAGCTGTTGATCACTCATTACTCCACCTCTGTAGGGATGAATGTGGGTGTTGCAAACATGCAGAGAGTTTAATGGCTCTTATTTGGGAGTTTTCTTTAAGAATCAGCCTGCCGTGGAAATGTATCCTTGTCCTCCCTCTACTTTTGCCATGGGCTGAGGTTCCCAAAGCTGAGAGGAGAACTTGTGCCTGAAGACCAGCGTGGGATGGTCAGAGCTGCTCAGTCAAGTCGCTTTTCTTGGTGTCTGCCTGCTCTGGAGAATTTGCAGGGTCATGTCCTTATTGTGCAAACCCGTGTGTGAACCAGCCCTTTCACTGGTGGCTTTCTCATGCAGGAAGAGCTGCTTAGACCCTACTTGATAGTAGTATGCTTCCAGGAGTGCTGCTTCTCAGCTGGGTTAGGGGAGAGGAATATTTTTACAAAATTAAGGCATTACTGCATTCTTTGAGGAAGCCTGTGTAATTTTAGTTACTGTCAGATGTGCTTTTCCTCCATTTTTATTTTATTAGGTTGGCATGGGTTTTGATGTCTTAAGGGCTTTGTGTGCAAAGCCCCCAAGGTCTGAAGAGAAGCAGTACATTTAGATTCCGAGTGTAATCTTAGGATGGCTGCTAATCTGAATAAGATAAAAAAAAAAAAAAATCTTGATGGGTTTAAAAACTTATTTTAATTAAGGTTTTTCCTTTCATCTCGCCAAAGCCCTGAATTAGCTTCTTCATTCTCCCACAAATACGAATAGTCCCTGTTGTATGTTGAGCTTCAGGAGAAGGGCCAAACCCAGACACAGAAACACGTGCGCCCAAAATGCTGCGAGAATTAAAGCGGGGTTTGGGAAAGGACAAGCAGGTCAAACTAACCCATAGCCTGTACGGCTGGAGAGTGCTTGGATTCCTCCACAGAGTCTTCTGCTCTCCAGCTTTCTCTGTTGAAGAGTGTGGGACCAGGATATCTGCTGTGACCAGCTGGTGGAGCTTGGATGTGACACGTGCAGATTTAACACACACCGTTTGCTGGTCACTGGTGGCTTCTCTGTACACTTGTGACTTGTTTTCAGCATGCCCTTGGATGGTTTTGCTCCGTGGGCTTTGCCCCTGGAGAGATGTGGGAGACGATGCTTGGTTGGAGCTGGACACAGCAGGGACTTGGATGTGGTCTCCCTGGCTGGGAGATGCTGCTGTGAGCAGCTCTGCGAGTGTTGGGTTTGCAAGACATGCCTGGTGAGTTATCTGTTACAAGGGGCATATTTCTGCACAACAATTTGGTCTTGGTAGGACAAGATGAAATGAACTCAGGCTGCACCAGGGGAGGCTGTGGTTGGACACGAGGAAAAATTTCTTCCCTTTCTTCACAAGGGCTGTGCAGGGCTGGGCAGGGCAGTGGTGGAGTCCCCATCCCTGGAGGGGTTTCCAAGCCGTGGAGATGTGGTGCTGAGGTTAGTGGTGCCCTGGCAGTGCTGGGTTAACTGTTGGACTTGATGATCCTAAAGATCTCTTCCAACCAAAACCATTCTATAATTCTATGAATTAGTGGTTCTCGACAGGAATTTTTCTAGTGGCTCTAGACTGAAGCTCTCATGCCCTTTCCTTGCCGTGTGAGGTTTTTGTTCAGGCATCATTTACTAAACGCTGGTGAGGACCCCTCTCTGGAAGGGCCGTTGGGACTGTGTGTCCCATCCATCGCAGGGCAATCCGGGGCGCAGCCGTGCCTCCAAGCACGGGCCTTCACATTCCCTTCTCACCGGCGCGTGAGCTCCCAGAGACCATTTGGCGAGGCTGTTGGGTGGGGTGACCCTCTTGCCGCAAAGTTCGGCGTAGGCACGGTGCCAACCAGCAGCAAGGCTGACAAATCATCTGAAATCAAAGGAGCCACCTGCACGCCACGGGGAGCTGCTCCCCGGGTGGCAAGCGAGCGGTGCCAGCGCTCATCCGCGAGCCTTGTTCTTCCCAGCGCGCCAGGGGGGAGCCGGCGTGGGAGGGGGTCTCTCCCTCCTTGGCCTCACCAGGCCTTCATCAGAGATTTTCAGAAGGCTGCGAGGCGGGATCGTGGCTGGACGTTGCTTCATCTAGGGAAGAACCAGGGGGGAAGTTGGGAGTGATGGGGCTGTGCTGGAGCATCTTTGGAGATGCCGACGCTGCGGCGGAGGAGAGGGGACAGCCTCGCCCAGCTTCCACCGTGTGAAATTCCCTCTCTGAGCGGGGAGCGCTCCTTCGGCTGCGTAAACCCGTGGGCTTGCATTGCCAGCAAATAGCCGGGGAGGAAAATTAGGTCTTTTAAAGAGCGTTTTTATCCTCTGCTGGTTGGTAAGAACGGCCCCGGCGAGCGGGAGGGAGGGAGGGAGGCAGAGGGATGGCGTGATATGCAGATGCCTGTGTCACATGCACACGCACCGGCTGCTCTCCTCCGTGTGTTTTCACCCAGCTCGGAGGCTGGCAGCTCGCGATTCTTACTTCAGAGGGCAGATAGTCTTTATTTTGGAGAGCGAGCGAGCGAACGTGAGATGCGCGTGCGTGGAGTTGCTTGTTTTTGTATGGCTAAGGAAGACATATTAAATCGTAACCCCCCCGCCCCCGGCAGCCCCTCGCCGCCCCACGCCTGTCACCCCAGAAGGATCTAGCCCAATGTAGCCAATTTTTGGTCCCGTCAGCCTTGATAGGATCTCTTTTAAACAGCTGGCAAGGGAAATTCACTCTCTTGTGCCATTCTTCTGAGGGTGTAGTAGGGAATTCAGAGGAGTCTCTGCCCTCTCCTCCATGTGCTGGTCTCCAAAGCACGAGCAAAGCACTGGGAAAGGAAACTCAGGGCTTGCAAAGCTGGGCCAAAAATGGGGGATTTTTATAGCACACAAATGTTACCTGTAGCTATTTATATACCCTTCTCCGAGGCTATTTATACCCTCTCCCTGCTTTTGTGCTGCTGGCTGGAGAATATTCTTATATTAGATGTGTTCAGCAGCGCGGGGATGTTCTCCAGCCGTCGCCCGCTGCAGGACCGTGCGTTTCCAGTACCGTGCGTGGAAGAAGAGGGCGATTCGTGGGCTGCGACCTCCGTGTTGCTTTTCATTTTCGTGTAAAACGAGAAGCTGCCATTGGAACATGTTCTTTTTCACGCTCCCGTAACCAGCGGAGACCGCAGTGGTGAGGGAAGGGGTGAGGCTGAAGCACTGGAGCCCTCCTGTAATTGGGATGGTTAAAGCAGTTTGTCACTTGGGTGCCTGACGAGCAGCGCGATGGTACCTTTGTCTCTAGACCGTGGTGATCACAGGGTGGATTTCTTTTGCTACTGTCAGAGGCTGCGTTTAGTGGCCGTTGTTAGCGGGCAGCATCCCTGTCCAGGATGGAGATGACCCCTGGGACGTGGCTACCGGCCAGCACGCCACTGCCATGCTCCTTCCTTGTAACATGACAGCAAGAGGGCTCGTCTTCCCTGCTACCCAACTGGAGGTGATGCTCTTTCATTTCCAGATGTCCTGCTTCCGTCATAGCAGTGTCACGGCGATTTTTTGCCAGGTTTGCATCTCAGATGCCAGTCCTTGCAACGAAGGGGAGAAGGGGGTGAATATGCCTGATGATAACAGCGTTAATAAGAGCAATCGGTTCGTTAGCTGAAGGAGATTGCATCAAGGGTCAGGAATAAGTTTTTTTCCCCGTTCCCAGCGTTCTGCAGTTGATCAGGAGCAGCGTGCGGTGATTTTATTGTTTCCAGGAGCGCTGGACCCAGCCACCCTGCTGGAGGTGGCATGTTGGCTTGCTGCACCATTGATTCAGCCTACCAGAGCAAATTCTTTATTCCTCTTAAATGTGGGCCTGCACTTAGAAAGCAAACCATCTTTGAACGTTTCTGAGGCTGAAAGCAGCAAAACTAGTGGCTTTTGTTATCAGGGATGCTGCCTTTGTTGGCCACTCTGAGAATAACGTGAATCCAAGGGAATGTGCTGTCCAACAAAAAGGGTTTGAGAGAGATGCTTTTTAAATGAAGGGAAAAAGGGAAAGGATTGGAGCTTCCTGTGCGCCGGGTAAATCAGGGCTGGCTCCTCCACGGTTGCTGTCGTGACTGGGTTTGGAAGCTGAACGTGGGTTTCCCTGATTCACACCATAAGAATTTCCAGTTTGGTCTATCCTGGCCAGCATCAGCGTGCCGAGTTTGTCACCTACCTACCGCACGGCCGGTTCGCAGTCATGGAGATTTGCTTCTGACAGATAAACAAAAATAACTGCATTGTCTTTCAAAACAACATCGTGTCCCATTAAAATATCAGCATCATCGCATATGAGATTGGTTATGTTTTTAGAAATGCTGAAGTAATGAGTTTTTGCGCGAGGCTTTTCCCCGGAGGAGTCTCCGGGAGCGCAGAGCGTGTTTCAGCTCGGGCTCTCGCCTTGGATTTTTGTCTCCCTGCCGTTGCGGTCTCTTTTTTTACTACCCTTTATTTAGAAGGTGGTTTGGCGATCCCCTGTCCGGCACGGTGGGTCATTACGCCGCCTCTGCGGTGCGGAGGGAGAGCTGCTCCCGGGTGGCTCTGGAGAAGGACGTGGCAGCGTGGATGGGACCGCTTTGAAGACGCTCTTCAAGTAGCGTGGAATTGGGCAAGAACCCTTGCTCCGAGACCGTGCTTGGATTCATCCACCTCCTGAAATTTCATCCAGCTGCTGAAAACGGACATAACGACGCTACACCGTCACAATTTAGAGCTGAACTTCTCCGAAGTTGCCTGCCAGTCGTCTGTGCCCTGGGCTCTTGCTCCCCGTGCCCACCAAGGCAGAGCCATCGGATGCTGCCCCTTGATGTCTGCCAAGCCTCCGCTTTTCCCTTTCCCTTACTATTGTAGCTGTCCCTTTGGCAACGACTACAATGAGAAGACGGCTTCCTTAGCGTTATTTTTTTTTTTGCAGAGAGCGCCTTCCGACTCCTCCTGAACCCGCGAATGGATTTCTCAACCTCCAGCCATCCGAGGTGTAAATGAGATAGGAGAGGGGGCTTTGCATGAATCCCGTCTGCCTGCCAGCAGCCCACTGCCTGCCTGCTTAGTTCTGCATTTTATTTTTTTTTCTTCCATAGCATGGATTCTTACCTTTATTTTCATAAATGCCCACCAAATCCGCTGCTAATTATCGCCAGCGCCGAGCCAGGGCCGTTGTTGGCGTTGGGAGGTGCAGCCGTTGTGCGGCACGAGGGGCAGGGACCCCCAAATTCCGAACAATCATGATGTACTGTGCAGCTTGGGCAAAGTGCATTTGTTGCCTTGGAAACAAATAGCAGCAGTGAACAACTAAATGAAATTTATGGAATCAACTTCAATAAATCTTGATGATAAACGTGCAAAAACATCCCCAATTTGAGGAAGATCTACAGTATGCAGATGTGAAGGATGATAGTAAGTTATATAACTGCTTCGGCTACGCTTTTTTGGACTGCCACAGTCATGTTCCTATAATATGGGCTTTTTTGTTGTTGTTTCTGAGGAAGCTGTCTGTTTCTTTTCATAGATACGGCATTTAATTTTAATTTCCAGAGTATCTTTTCGTTTTAATTGGCATGCTGGATGATTACAGTGTGTTGTTTTGTCTTTTGCAAATCCTGATTCATATCTTAACTCAGGATAAAAATACAATTGAGAGCTGTGGCAATCGAAGGGGGCACCAAGTGCCGTGCCGCACGCCTCCCAAGAAGGGTGCAAGATTTCACAAATTAATTAAAGTGTCTGTGTAGGACATCTCCCTCATTCCTTCTGTGAGCATTTGTGTTTTACCAGTCGGGGACGGGTTACTGGTTTTGTAGTTCCAGTACAGCCCCGCAGCAGATTTTTCTCTCGTATGGAAAGGTCTCTGTGTTTACCTGCACTGAGGGACAAGGGGAGGGGTTTTTTTGTATCGCTGCAAGTGATATTTTCCAAAATTGGTATTTTTTGTGTCTGGATTGACCTGGGGATCGATAAGGGTTCAGGAGTATCCGTGGACTTGTCTGGAGACTATGTTGTAAACCTTTAACACAGCCCTTAATGCAATTTGATGTTTTTCCATTAGTTCCCTTCCCTCTTCTTGTTACAGAGTCTTATTTTCACGATTTTCTGCCGGGTTGGGAAGCACGGGGGATCTTTGTTTCTTCCTTTCGTGGGGTGTTGGGCCCCAGCTTTGCACTTTGGCTGCAGTCAAGTGGCAGGGGGTTGCACGGAGCAATATTGGGTCGGTGAACGGGGAGGTCCCATGGCTGGGACCTAACCCAGCCTGGTCTGGTGGGCAGGGGTATGGATGTGATCACCTTTAGGAAACTGCTTCCCTGTAGCTTAAGCCAATTTGTCTGCAGATGCATCTTTTTCCCGCTGATTTTGGTTGTGGTGAATATTGAAGGTCTACCAGGTGGACTGGTCATGTCATAGAATCATCCAATGGTTTGGGTTGGAAGGGACCTTAAAGATCATCTAGTTCTCGGCCCTCCCTCTTCCTTCTCTTCTAATGCTTTCATCTTCTTGGCATACTCCTGGAATCATTTCAGCAAATAAAGACTTCACCTTAGTGCTGTCCTCGGACTATCAGCAAGTCAAAAAAAGCAAGTTGTGGTGCGGGCTCCTGCTCCTGCCTCGGCGTGTGGTTTGCAGCCTTTGTTTCAGACGCACCATTTTTTCTTTGCTCCTTGGATCTGCCCAGATTCAGAGCCCAGCCCTTAAGTTGCTAAATACCTTGCAGCCCACAAAGTCAGCGCTTCGCCATGTCGGCCGTAATATGTTGTACGGATTTAGAAAATCGCTTTGCACATCAAGTATCTCACCTGCAGATCATCCCAGGTCTGCACCGGTACCGGAGTTTGCAAAGCGGCTCCGCAGAACCCAGCACTTACACAGAGATCCTCGCCATGTGTTTTAATTTATTTTCATGCTAGATATACTCATAACCTTGGCTGGGATCAACATTGAAGTTTCCCTCAGCTTCAGGCTGGAAACCTGACGGGCTTCCTCCAGAACCCCTGTGCACGTGCGATGGTTTCCAAGCCGCGCTCCGGTGTTTACGGAGCGCTGCAGCTCTTCCCATTACCACACAACTCTGTAAGACAGCTTCAACTCCATTAGGAGCTAAATTTAGTGACTCGCTAACTTCTTTTTGATATGTTTTTATAATTTCATTGTATTATGACACTTGGTTTTAAATTTGCATGAGTAAATGAGCCTCTCACTAAGTCAGGTAAGAAGATTTTTCACTTATCTACCATGAAATAAGACGTTAAGAAAATAGCGAGAGTAGAAAGTAATGTATCCTTGGCATATTTAGTTTACATTTTTTTCAACTGTGCTGACTGAACAGTTCTATTAATGATACAGTAAAGCTGTTTGTACCGCTTTAACAGGCTAAATAATTTCACATTCATTATGAAGACGTTTTGTAATTAATTTAGTGTTTAGTAGGAGAACCGTATTTTTGGACAATATACATTTACTTTTAATTACTTTCACAATCCTTCTCGTAAGATGCAGCGAGTGAAAACTGGCCTTTTTTGGTCCACCTCAAAATAGTGAAGTCCATGGATGCAATTAACTCTAGCGAACAAGTTCACTGATATTTCCTTAGCTTGTTTAATAAGCTTCCTGCAGGATTGCTTAAAAATACCCATTGGTCAGTGAAGCTCCTGCAGTTGGTTGAAGATCACTACACACCTTCCTCCCTGCTGTCACAGGGAGTTCCACCAGCTTCTCTTTCGCTAGCGTGAATATTGTGGTCTTTTTTTTTTTTTTGAGTATATCTGAACTTTGATTCAGGAGAACCTTGGCAAGACCTGAGCAACTTGGAGATGTGCACTTTACAGGTATTTTTCCCTTCTTCTTTCCTACCTGAGAAGAGGAGAGAGACCACCCAAGCTTGGGGGGATGTATTTGGGGAGAGACTGATGTGGTGGTGGGACAAGAGCATCCCGTTATTTCGGATGGGTGATGAGCAGCAAGGTGGTGGCACCGATGCTCCTTCGGTCCTGGCCTGGGCTCTGGTGACGAGCTCACGTGGAGGTGAGAGTCCCTCTGTTCATTACTGGCCTTTTGGTTCTCCCCGTCTCTCTTGACGTCACTGGTTTTAATCTGTTTGTGTTATTGATTTTTTTTTTTTTCTTTCCCTTCCCCCCCCCCCTCCTCGTTTCATTAATAGTGACAGATGCTTTTAATTAAAAAGAAAAGACAAAACAAAATCCCGAGTAAACCAAAAAGAGAATATTCTAATTTGGCGTGACATTATGAGGCAGAATGGCTCCTGGCATGCAAGGTACGGAAAAGGTCATCTTCCACGGCTACAGCCTTTTGCAACGGTGGAATTAAGTTCAAACTCAGGCTGGTTTTGAAGTCTTAAGTCTCTCTGGGGATTCCTTTCATAACATCTTCGAACTGGATAACACTACAGTAAATGAAATACACTGCACTGGATTAAAGGGTTATTTCCCCTGTGTGTCAAGCTGACACAGAATACCAAACCTCAGGTTGCCTCCGAGTTGTCTCTATCTGCTGATACCCTCTCTGCTTTACATAACAGCTCTCGGAGTTGTTTGCAGGGAAGTTTGGTGCTTATTTATTCGCCTTCGCTGCTCGGTGAACGCGCAACCATTTCCTTGCAGCGAGGAAGCAAAAGGAAAAGCAGCTAAATGGGAAGGAATTTAATGGGCTTAAAAACCTGAAGGAAGCGATGCAGGGAAGAGCGGAGCTGCCCCTTCAGGTCTGTTATGCTGCTCTATAATTTATACGGAAATACAAAGTATAGAGCTCTCTGCATTGCCACTCGTACGATTCGCAGCGCGGAGCTTGCAGTAACGACAGGGTGTGATACACGCTCCCGTGCTCTTATCTGACTGTACCAACAGTGAAAATTTGTTAAGGATCATTTGCAATGTGCTTTGTTATAGAACAAATGTTCTTTTTGACTTTGAACTTGGTGTCTGCTGCAGCTTGTGCAGGTTGCGTTTAGCACCGGGCAACCGAACCGCTGCCATCTGCACCGTGCCAGGGACCACCGTGGCTGAGCTCCAGAGCACGTCCCTCCCTCTCCGCACTGGGGAGAAGGTCTGGGGCTTTCAGTCTGGGAGCATCGGCTCCTCCAGCTCCATCCTGCACCTCGTGCTCGGGGTGAGGCTGTGGGGTGGTGGGTCGGCCCTGGAGAAGGCACCATCCCCAAGCTTGGGCATTGAACCCACTGTGAAACTCCAGAAATTGTCTCGGTTCTTCCTTTCTCCTGCCCAAACACTGATTAAAGACTGCTCTGAAATTACGGGGAGCATCTAAAATGCTAGCTGTGCAATATTTTTTTCTGGCAATGGAAAAGAACTATTTCTTCTCCGCCCATGGCTCTTCCCATTTTGTTTTGCCCAAGGTGGCCCAAGGCTGGCCGGGTCATGTGGAAAACTGGAGTTGGCTTGTAAAGCGCCTAGGAGATGGGGAGGGACATTTTACAGAGGCCTGTAGTGGTAGGGTGAGGGATAATGGGTTCAAACTGGAAAAGGCGATATTTAGATGGTAAATTAGAAGGAAATTCTTCATTCTGAGGGTGGTGAGACACTGGCACAGGCTGCCTAGGGGGGTTGTGGATGCTCCATCCCTGGAGGTGTTCAAGGCCAGGTTGGATGGGGCTTTGAGCAACCTGCTCTAGTGGGAGGTGTCCCTGCCAGGGCAGGGGGGTTGGAATTAGATGGTCTTTGAGGTCCCTTCCAACCCAAACCATCCTAGGATTCTGTATGATTCTATGATATGTAAGACAAAATGTGTCCTCCATATTCTTAATATGTTTGGGTTTGGTAAAAATACTGTGCTCCGTATGTCAGTGTGTGCCTCTGGTTTCTGTTCTCTGTATCAAATCTGTCTTAGAATCAGAATTGTTTAAGTTGGAAGAGACCTTTAAGATCATCTAGTCCAGCCCTTCAGTAATCTGCCTCTGTGGCTCAGCATCCTTCCGCACAGTGGTTTTCTCTGGGTGTATTTATGGATACCACTAGAAGAACCACCACCAACTGCTGCTTCTCTCAACTAACCCCCCAGACCCTCTCCTGACAGCCTGGGGGGTTGGTGAGAGCTGCTGCCCGTGCCGCCTGCTCTCCACGAGGACAGGGAGAGGCTGCGGTTCCTCTCCCCATTATTCAACTAATTAAAACTTGCAACCGTGGTTTGTATCCATTAGCTTTTGAGATAAGGTGCAGCCCGGGCAGGATTTGCACACTGACGTTGGGTTCCATGGAAGTTGTTCCAGCTGGCCAGGCTTTCTTCTGGTGTGCTCTTTGAGGATGTGTCTCTACAGGCATCAGGTTCCTCTGTTTCCAAGTGTTATTCACATATAAACACCCACACACACATTAAAAACATGTGGGAAATGGTAGTTTCGGGTTTCTGCTGTCCATGAGTAATTGAAATCAAGGACATTTTTAGAATTACCTCTTAATGAACAAGCCGAGAGGAGAAGCAAGGGCAGGGGCTTTGCGTGTGTGGCTTTATGGGTTGGTCGGAGGTCCTCGCATGCTCCGCAGCCTCTGAGCCTTTCCAGGAGGGCTGAAATCTCTCTGGCAAAGCTGAGGCGTATTGAAGAGATGCTCAGAGCTTTAGCACTTCCTCCAGATTATTTCTTCAAGTATTTAAAAATATATTTTATAACGCTAAAATAAATGTTAATGAGTCTGCACTGCTTACGGCTAACAATAGTATTTCTATTTAAATACTGCAGCCCAGCAGGGCGTTCAGCGGTGGGGGAGCTGGATGAGGAGACCTGGCTTCTTGTTCCTGACATGGTCCTTGATGTCTTGAGCAGTTTTATTCTCTTGTGCTTCACTTTCCCCATTCTGCTAAATAGCGATGAAAAGCTTCCTCGCTTTGTTAAAGCGCCGAGGATTTATCAAAGGCCACTGGGCAAGTGTTAAATACTGAGCTGGTTATAAAAAGTGTTATTTAGTGTTTCGTTTATACCTCTCCAACGTCCGCGTGGATTTTTATATACCACTTGTGGTGACCTTTGTGCTTTTCCAACCAAATAAGGAAGGTTTCCTTGACTCAGGGATTTATTCTTTTTTCCCCACTAGCAGATGTGGCATCTTCTAATTTTGTAAATATGTTTTTTTGGGGGGTGGTTTTAGTGTTTGGGCTGGGGCTCGCGGTGCTGGAGATGCCAGTTGCATACAGAAGACAGGAGCGTTGTCAGGAGAAAAAGAATAGCGTGGAAATCCATCCCTTCTCCTCTTCGTGCTTGTTTTCAGTTACTCAGAATGAAATTATATTTTAAGGAGCTCAACCTGCCGCGTTAAATGGCCACTGATTTGGGGAGGGAGCCCAGGACGCTTCACCTGAGGGGTCGGCAGAGTCTGCAGGGGAACGGGGCGCGGAGCGGGTGCAGGAGGAGATGGGATGGCAGGAATTCAACCTTGGCGTGGCGTCAAAGGCACGGAGCCCTTCTCCGAGCAGCTGCGCACCCCGCGACTGCGGGAAGCCAAATGGTTTGTTTGTGTGTTTACATGGATGTGTGGGTCTGTGGAGGGGAAAACCACTTAGCAGAAATCC
>JAVSBS010008837.1:31377-48017 GCA_033124195.1 Coracias cyanogaster | reverse complement strand
CGCTCCAGCAGGTCCATGTCTCTGCTGTGCTGAGGCCTCCAGAGCTGCCCCAGCACTGCAGGGGGGTCTCACAGAGCGGAGCAGAGGGGCAGGATCCCCCCCTCGCCCCGCTGCCCACAAGCAGTAAAACAAACACATTCTACCCAAAATGGGCGAAGAAAGGCAGTCCAAGCATTTTCGCATATTCCATTAGCCACGGTTTTTACTTTTTATTTTGAGCTCTGATTAAAATTCAGCAGCTTTTCTTTAAAGAAGAAAAAACCCAACAAACCACAAAATGCTGATGCTCAGCGTAGACCCTTACTTCCACCACAGTGAACGAGGGGTTTGGTGGTTCCCCCCCAGGTCCCTGCTCCTCGGTAGCCGTGACAATGCTCAGTGGCAGAGGACACATGACGACAGCCACTTTCTTGTGGGAAGCCAATGAGGAGATCAGAAACATCCATTCACCATCTATTTGTTAGGACCCCGGTGAAACAGCTGCTTGTTTCTCATAAACAATTATGCCAAGACGGAAATTGGCTTGTGTCTGTACATACTTTTTGGATGGTGAAAATTAAGCAGTAATAGCTGGAAAAATAATATGGGCTATGAGATAATAGATGCCTAAGGGATAAAATTAAACAGTACGATACAACGAAGGAAGAGGTTTTGGCAATATATAGTTTGCCTTTGACTTCTTTTTGTTTGCCAACTGATGTTGTTTAGGAGAGGTTGTCCTGGGATGTATTTTCCAGACAGACATAGGAAAATAATGAAGGTTTCTTTATTCTTTAATTCCGCCCGAGAAGGATGGTGCTGAGGCCGGGGTCCAGCTCACATGGCCGGCGCGTTGGCTGTGATGGGGAGATGGGCACCAGGGCTTGCTTGGAGGAATGCTGCTGGTGCAGGAGGGTTTTTAAAAGAAAACAGCAAGGTTTACTGAACGGAGTGGGAATGGGAGGTGTTTTAAATGCCGTAAGGAGCCCAAGAACCCAGGAAGGGCAGGTGGCACGGGTCTGACATGGGTTTGTTCACAGTCTGCATGTGTGCTGGTGTTGCTGCTTGGCTGGCTGTGGGCTGCTGCAGGAGCCCTTCTCCAGTATCGCAAGGACGGTGGGATTTGGTTTTGTTCTGCCATCCTTCCACTACGTGCTTCTCTATAACTGCTCTGCGAGGACCTTGCTACAGGGGTGGTTTGGGAGTGCTGTCTTCTGCATTTCAGGTGGCTCGTACCACCATCTCCTTCGACTTCTTGGCAGTGCTGGATTAACAGTTGGACTCAATCATCTTAAAGGTCTTTTCCAACCCAAACAATTCTATGACTTGTGCATGGGAGGTATGACAGATCAGGCCAGGTAGACACCTTGCTTGCCTCCTGGTGCTGATGGCAAACATCTCCATGAGTCACCAGGGCTGCCTGGGCACCATCACGGGCAAAACTTGATTCCTCTTTTCTAGGTGGGAAATATAAGCACAGTTCAGAGTTGCAAACCCTAATCCCACCTTCCCAAGAGTGGACCTGGGTGCAGCAGGTTGAGATACGAGGTCTTTGGTCCAGGCTTTTAATTTCCCAAACCTTGGGAAAGCCTCACCACCACCTAGGAGAATATCCTGGGGGCATACGGGGCTCAGGGGAGTGTCCCGAGGTGCCAGGTGCCCGCCATCCCCATTAGCTGAAGTGGGACTCAGGGGTACTCAGCACCTCTGCAGATGAGGCCAAGCTGTCTAGTGCATTGAAAATGAAATCATTAAGTCGCTGTTGCATTAAGACTGGTTTTATTCATGGAGTGTAATGTGATTCATTTGCCCTTTTGCTCTCATGTTGAGAAGGCAGTCATCTAGTATGCATCGCTGGCTGCAGGGAGAGCTGTATTTTTTTTTTTTTTTTTTTTTTTTTTTTGGCTGTGAGGGAGCAGACATTTTCATCAAGTGGAGAACGGCCACAGAGTTGAGACTCATCTGTTTTCTCAGTGCTCTGGGCGGCCACCACCCGCCCCGCTCTTGCAGCCCTGTTTGCGGGAGCATTTTGCTCATCTCGCCTCCTCTAAGCATCACGGGAACAATCCTTTTTTTCCCCTCTCCATCCCCTAGGGCAGCACTGGAGCATCGCAGGTGCCTTACGAGAGCCCCCACACCTCGTCCAGGGCCTGGGCTGGAGGTGTGAGGGACGTGCTGGTGCTGGGGCGTGTTGCCAAGCTCTGGGGGCAACAGCATCCTTTGGTGTCCCAGTGACACCCTGTCCCCGTCAGCCCCTTGCGGAGGGGTGCAAAAAGCTCTTTACCAGGGAACTATGGGTGCCTCAGCACCCACGACATGGGTTGTGGGATCTGGCCAGGCTGGATCAATGGGCTGAAGATAATGGTTTGAGGTTCAACAAGGCCAAGTGCTGGGTCCTGTACTTGGGCCGCCACAACCCCCTGCAGTGCTCTAGCCTTGGGGAAGAGTGGCTGGAACATGCCCGGCAGGAAAGGACCTGGGGGTGTTGGTGACAGTCGAGTGTGAGCTAGCGTGTGCCCAGGTGGCCAGGAAGGCCACCAACATGCTGTTTGTATCAGCACTAGTGTGGCCAGCAGGACTAGGGCAGGGGTTATTCTCCTGGGCTGGGCACCGGGGAGGCCACAACTTGAATCCTGGGGTCACTTTTGGGCCCTTCACTCCAAGAAGGACAGTGAGGGGCTGGAGCGTGTCCAGAGGAGGGCAATGAAGGTGGGGAAGGGTCTAGAGCACAAGTGTGGTGAGGAGCAGCTGAGGGACCTGGGGGTGTTGAGCCTGGGGAAAAGGAGGCTCAAGGGAGACCTTCTTGCCTTTAACAACTCCCTGAAAGGAGGTTAGAGAGAGGTGGGGTCAGTCTCTTCTCCCAAAGAACAAGCAACAGGACAAGAGGAAACAGCTTCAGGTTGCACCAGAGGAGGTTTAGGTTGGACATGAAGAACAATTTCTTCCTGGCAAGGGCTGTGAAGGGCTGTCCCAGGCTGGGCAGGGCAGTGGTGGAGTCCTCATCCCTGGAGGAGTTTCCAAACTGTGGAGATGTGGTGCTGAGGGACATGGGTTAGTGGTGCCCTGGCAGTGCTGGGGGAACGAGTGGACTCAGTGATCTCATGGACATGACACAGGATCTTGCTGATGTGTTGTGGGACACTGGATGAGACCCTGCTCCGCTTGATGAACTGATTAAATCAGATAAAGAAGATTGTGGGTCTTTGCTCCTGTGGGTTGCTCTATTCAGTTAACCACAGCCAAGGGAAATCCTTCCTCCTTGGAGTTCAGAGAAGAAATGCACCACACAAGGGAAGAGTATAGAATATAAAAGAAGAGGGAAAAATGCAATTTTTAAAATGGGGGGCATGAACCAAGTCACTGATTCCAGAAGAATGATAATGAGTAAGCCAGTTGAAGTCACTACTTGTTGTGGGACAGTGTCGGAGCAGTTCAGCTCCACGTGTGGATCTCCACCTGCAAAACGTGGAGCAAGAAATTCCTTTTCAACCCTGACGGTTGCGGCCAGCCCCTTTTTAAGCACAAAGCTCTGAAGTCTGTCTTGTGTCAAAGTCCAAGCGGTCACACGTGGCACAGTGGTTGTCTCAGAGTCCTCGGGTGACCCTGGATTTCTAACGCTACAGGGTCATAATATGTATAACAATCAAAAAAGCACATTTTAGAAGCAATTGGCAGGAGGAGGAGAGTTAACTCAAGGTGTTTCCTTCTTGCCTTGTCCTTGTCTTCCTTTTATTCATTTTCTTCCCCCTTTTTTCCTCCACCTCTACACCCTGTAGACCAAATCTGTGCTAGAAAGGACCAGCTAAGCAGAGCAGCAGAAAACAAGGTCTGAGGTGCAGGCAAGGGAGAAGAGGGCACGAGCTGGGCGCTTTATTTGGCGATTTTCTTCCAATTTATTGATGGGAAAGAGTAAGCAGAATGGGTCAGGTGTGGATGGAGATCAGAAGAAAAAGCGTTCAAAAGAGCTTGGAGCCAGGAGCCCTTTGGGAAGGGGAGGATTTTTCGCCTCCACCCATTTGGGTAGACAAAAGAGGAGAGGCGACTTGGGCGCGGGGAGGTAATAACGCCGACCCACTCCGCTCTTTGTTTTCAACCAAGAAATGCACAAATCGCTGCTGATATTGCTGAGTGGTTTCCTGCTGCTCTGTGGCTTGGTTTGGAGCTGCAGCCGTTCCTCGCCTGGTTCCTGACTCTGCAGCGTGGTCGCGCAAGGGAAAAAAAAGAAAAAAAAGAAAAAGCAAGCAAGCAAATCCTCACCAACGGCATCGTAATTGTTCCCTCCGCGGTGCCCGCCGGGAGGATCGCCTCGCCGACACCTTCACCTCGCGTCGCCCTGTAGATCCTGGATGGATTTTGAACAGATTAATGCCTTTTTGGAGAGTTCTAGAAAGGTCAAAAGCAGCAAAGAGGCTCTAATAGCAGTATAGCAACCAGCTGGTTGCATTGGGTTTCGTTTCACTGCCATAGTAACACCATGAGCCACAGTGTTAATACCGTGCCCGCTGAATGCCATCCCCCCCCACCTCCCTTTTTGTGGCAAGAACGAAGCCCATAAGAAGATATTTCCTTCCTGAAGAATTTCTAATAGGCTTTTTGGAGGGGCTGGTCCTCATACCCAGAGATGTAAGGTGGGTGATTTACAAGGCAGCGTGCAAATGCCAAATTGTTAGGCAGAACTGCTGCTGATTTAGAAGGCAGTTAATGCTATAAATGTGCCAAGTGCCAGTAGAGTGTTTCTACAGATGGAATAACTGGAAATATTGGAGAGATTCCAAAAGTTTAATCAAATTCAACCAGGTTTTTTTTTCTTTTTTTTTTTTTTTTTTTTTTAAACTGCAGAATTCTCTAAGGGATGTGAGTTGAAATAGTAGAGTAGTCCATTGCTTTTAGAACTGGGGGGGGGGATTTTCGTAGATGAACATAAAGCACATACTTTGGAAGCAAACACGTAAGTGGGTATCCAAATGAGGGCTGGAGCAGCCATGCTGTGAAAGCCTGCGCTGGTCGAATTCAGAGGGAGCATCATCGTCAGATACCCTGGCAAGAGGCTCCTTGGAAGCAGACCGATGGGTTTTCAGTCACGCAGCACAAAGGAAGGGAGGGGAAGGGTTTGAGAAAGGGGCAGCGGCGTCAGCGCCAGGCCTGCACCGCGGTTCTACTGGACCTTGGCTGGTTTGGGTGGGATTCTGGGCAGGAGCATCCTTACCGTGGCTCGCTGTGCGGTGCTGGGGCACGCATATGTTTCTGCACAGATGCACACCTTCCTCTAGTCTTGTTGACAGCCTTTCCAAGGCTTCTTGTTTAGCCAGACCATATGTGCTTGGGCATGGAGATAGCGTGATGTGGAAAGAGCATCGCATTATCCTTGGGCTGCAAACACCAGCAGGAGCAATTCAGAGCAAATTTGGTCCGCAAGGAGATCCAGAGCTCTGGAGCTTGCATCGCAGGACACGCAACAGGATTGAATGCGATTTTTTTTTTTTTTTTGCTCGTTTCTCAACACCACGTTCCGGAAAGGCGTTTCCTTTTGTTTTATCCCAAAATGAGCTCTCCCTGTCCATTCCTGAAATACTCATCCAGAGCACGGAAGAAGGCCACCAGGGAGAGGGGACATTGTGGCGTGTCTCCAGGTAAAGCCGCTGAGGAAGTGATGTGGGCCCACGCCGGGGAAGGGGTTGGAAATGATTCCACGGGCTTTTCCTTGTCTTTGGGACAAAGTGAAGAGCCCGTCCCCATTGCTGGCAGGAGGATTTTGTTTCGGGGTGAGGTGGCAGGGCTGTGAACCCCAGAAGATGCAGGCTGCAAGGAAGGACTGTAGCAGGAGCGATGCTGTGGCTGCGCTGAAGCTTTTCTCTTGCTGGGTTTCGTTTTTTTTTTTTTTTGCGTGACGTTTCTTCAACAACTTTTTTTTTTTTAATTGCAGATAGCTTGATTGGATCCATTAATTGTCACTTATTTATTTTTTGCAAGGCAAGAAGAGTTTCCTGCTTTTCCTGGAGCGTGT
The DNA here is from genome assembly GCA_033124195.1 of Coracias cyanogaster. Taxonomy (NCBI): domain Eukaryota; kingdom Metazoa; phylum Chordata; class Aves; order Coraciiformes; family Coraciidae; genus Coracias; species Coracias cyanogaster. Next base: position 42,034 of record JAVSBS010008837.1, on the reverse strand, counting down.
GCTATCGATCCTCAAGCTGGGGACCATCTCCCACCCGGGCACTGCCGTGCTTGCCGCGCAGACCCCCGTGTCGCTCAGCGCAGTATTTCTCACCGAATAAATTGCTGCTGAGCTATTAGCCTCAATGCCACAGTCTGCTGCTCCTGCTTTCCTGCACCCACCTCCAGCCCACCATTGATCCAGCCCGCCGCCGCCTGCTCGCCGCAGTCCGGGCTGCCGACTGCCACTGCGCACAAATTGCTTTCAAATTGAATTGTTTAAAAAACATTTTATGAACGTTCCCTCCCCTCCGCGACACTGCCCCTTGCGCCACAGAGCTGGGAGCTTTTACGTGATTTTACCCAGCTGAAGGGTGTAGCCGGGGGGAGAGTGGGAAAGTCTTTATTTATTTATTTATTTATTTTTAATTCAAGTCAATGCGGAAATTAAAAACAATGTGATTATGGGAATCGGGTCCCTGCAGAAGCCGTTGTCTGTGGATCTCTGTCCTAGATTGTGTACCCTGCTCGAGCGATGCGTTGGTGAGCCTCAGCTCCTTGATAGGTCTCGGTGGCTTTGCGGGCATCTTGGTGCTGTGCGAGCCTCCGGTGCTGGTGCCGACGTGCTTGTCTTGAGAAGCATCAGGCTTCTTGTTTGGCCGTTGATGTGGTTGTGGTCTAGCTAGGGGCATTTTGGAGATGTAGCCTGCTGTGGTCTTTTTGGAGATGTTTAACCGGTGTAACGTCCCGGGGTACTGGCAGTTCCGTAGCAGCATGAGGTTTGTGATGCCGAGGATTTCAGAATGCAACCTTCTGAAGAACCTGGGGCTTGGTGGAGGGAGGTGAGCGCAGCTATCGCCTACAAAGCTGAGGGAGATGTGCTTATGCACACGGGCGTGGGTGCGAAAGCTGCTGTGGATGCCCCTTACTCGGGGCTGCAGGGGCACGTTTGAGCAGATGGCCCCGGAGCTGGACTCTCTTCGCGTCAGATACATCCATAGCCGCTTTCTGTGCGGCTGCAAAAAATGTTTTGCTGGTGCTGTGGGAAGAAGGTTTAGAAATAGGACATAATTTTGCAGGGAGTTTGAAGTGTCACCCCGAGAAAGGTGTGTTTGTACAAAAGGTGGTATCATGCTTCCAACGGCTGGTGATGTTCCTTTGTTTCTCATTCGTCATCCATGCCTCCCAAACTCCTCTCCACTCCAAATACTCACACAAGAGCCCTTCTGAAGCAACATTTATCTCAAGTGCTGCTATATCAGGATTCAGCGATCTTGTCACAAGATCATCCACACCGAATTGAAGCTCTAAGGGTTGGAAGAGTGACACAGACGCTCTGCTCCTCTAGGCCTGCTCTTTGGCGTTGCCAAGAGACTGTCTCTGAGGCGAGACTTGGTTGGATCTTACTTTGCAAGAGGATCCATCTAAGAACCTCCCCACCGTGGAGTGGCCCAATGCGATTATTTGTCTCCAGGTGATGCCAAGGAGCCAGCAAAGGAACGGGAGCAGATTTGTCCTTGGTCTTTTGAGAGCCCCTTAGTCAGTTTGCAAATCCTTGTGGAAATCTGCTTGAATTGACTCCTCTTCTGGGGTTCCTCCTTCCTGCCCTTGCCCAATGGTCTTTGGTCCTTCAATCTCTGCCTTTGTACCACCCGTTGTGTCTCCTGGGGAATATCCTGCCTGTGTCCTTCCAGCACTTGGAAGCCTACTGTTTGGTTATGCCGAATATGGTTTGAAGAGGCTCCTGCAGGAATATCTTTTGTGCCTACAGATCCTCCTTAAAATCTTCTCTAACATCTCATCCGCAGGAAGCGACAGTATAAAAGGGCAGTAATACCAGGTATTATGAAGTCTTCTTGAGTAAGCCCGTGACCTCACCCTTGTAACCTTTCTGCCTGTTCTGATCTCCTCCCCCTTTGTCTGCTGATGGCAAAGGCAATGATGCTGCATCAAACTGAATTTAGGTTTATATCGTCGTGACATCTGTACATGTTTCTTCTTTAGGAATGCCTTTGGGCATTGGACATATAATAGTGATAATATGAAGTTAGTGTGGTTGATGGGTCTTATATTGAGAACCCTGAAGCTTGCCCAGAGAGCCCAGGTGGTGCAAATTTATTTACACGTTTTTGTTCAGACAGGACCACCTTTAATTGCAGATGGCAATTTCAGTGTCTGCTCTGGTGCTGTCATTTCTGTTGTACCGTCAAGCAGGAGGCTGTCACGCTGCTGATGTCTACGGCAGGCTCAAAACCAGGCTCAGCAAGAAACCATCTACCAGGAAATTCTTGGCTCGCTACTGATGTGGGTCCAGATCTGAGGTAGAGGTGAGGTGCTCCTGTCATCATGTTGTGGTCCCAGCTCTACTGCTCATCCTCAAACTCTTTCCTTGCACGTTTTTAAATGTTATTACCCCAGGAGTTTTTTTCCTCTCTTCTCCCAGGAACAGGAGAAGTAAATTTGCACAGACAATACTGTGTATCTGTATTTACAGCGCTGACCTTGCGTGCCACAGCTAGATGCCATCCCAGATCTACTGAAGTTCACGTGGTTGTGTTGGAGAGGACATGACAGGGAATGATAGGAGATACAAGCTGAAACCTGCTCGCCTGAGGGCTAACTTGGTCAAACTGAGCACTCCTTGTTGAGGTTTTCAAAGGCAACATCAACAAGAGAGTGCTGGAATCCCACCATCACCCAAAATAAGATTATAGACCAGAATCTCCTCTTCTGGGGGAAATGCCCCAAAGAACAAGGTTTTGAGGCTCTCCGCCAGGTTTCCCTGTTAGGACTTACTCCTTTTTCTCCAAATGTTGAACTGATCTTCGGTCCAGAGAGAAAAGACAACGTCACGATCCAAGTTTGCTTTTGCTAAGTGCAGTAACTTCAGGATATCTGTTCTTTGGTGGTTGTGACCCTCTTCTGAAAGAGTGGAAGGTGGGTGTGCATCCCTTGGTTCACACCAAGGAGTCTCTGACCGTTGCTATCACCTCTTACTCCCCCAGGAGTGGCACTGCAGGTCTGGTCCTTCACATGTCCAGGGAGGGTCTGTAAATGATGCGTTTTCTTCGGGCTGACCAGAACATTTCCTTCCAAGGAAACACAGGAAATAATGTAGAATAACTATCTCTTCCAATCCATACTGATTTTCTTTTTTTCAACTCATGGTAGTTGTTCTCCCTGCCTTAGAGCTGATGGTGGGGGGCACTGGGATGCCCCTGGGACCAAGTTGCCCACCTGGGATCTGCTTCTGCTCTTTGCTCCTCTCCATCCCCTTTGCACGCCGCGTGGTGCTTGTCCTGCGGCCTTTGGCCAGACAAAGATTTTTAGTATTCAGGAAGTTGGGAAGTTTGGCTGTCCGTGGTCTAATTAGTTCGTTAAGCACAGGGGAGCTCAGATCACAGTTCAAATGGCTGTGATTTGAGTGAGCTTGAGACAATGTGAGAAGATTAAGGAGTAAAAATGTGTCAATTACTTTGGCCAAAAAATGACTATTCAATTTGACTTGAATATTTAATTTTCAGAACATCAGGGTTAGATAGTAACATGGGCTTGGCAGAGAGTTCATCACTTGTAAGGCTGCGCTGAGAGTTCTTCACGTGCTGAGATCAATGCTTGAAGTCAAGCACGTCTTTCTGGAAATTCTCCTCTGAACAAATAATTGGCCTCAACAAAGAGGTGACTGGATAAGATTTAATTGCTTATTATTGTAGGAGGTCCTCTTAAATGGTCTTCTGGTCTTAAATCCTGTGGCTATCTATAAAATTTTGGAGGTGGCTTTTCTCAGAGAGGGGAACTGCAAGTGCCTGCCTTCCTTTACCCAAACTAATAATACCTTTGCACACGCTGGAGGAGATCCATCTCCATGGGTGGCTTCTGCTGGAGGGATGGCCTTGGGAAGTCCTGGTAGAAACACAAAGACCTGAATACCCAGGGGATTCAAAATAACGCAGAGAAAGCCTTTGCTTTTGTCTCTCTCGGTGACAGATGTTGGAGGCCAGGTATTGCATGGAGTGGGCTGGAACGGCTGCAGCCGTGCGGAGAGGGAAAAAATAATTCTTTGCCTGCCTAGCATCAGTAAATGGAGTATTTTCTCTTTTTTCCTTTTTAATGTTGCGTGCCTGCACCTATCCCAATAAGGAAAATCAAATCCAATTGGAACGTTTTAAGAGGTTAGCGGTAAATGAGAGCAAACATTACCAGGCTGAGAAATTGAAAGGGAATTTGGTCAAAATACTAGTGACAGTCTTAGTCAAAATATCTGAGTTTAGAGACTTCCAGGAGTGGTTTTTAGTCAGCTTAAACTTGTTGAGCATGGTGAGAATAAAAAGCGGTGGGTGACTGATCTCTGCATTCGCTGAGATAGCGGGGCAGCGAAGAGCACGGGTTGAAGGCAGGGCTGTCCTGCTGCTGCTTTTTCTTTTTCCTGTGAAAGAAGTCAAGTTTGAGCATCGCAAAGGTGAGAGATCAAAAAAGACCTAGTTTTGACCTCTCTCACTCGCTGTCGCATGGATGTCTACGACCTGCGTGGGTGCAATAAGGCATCGCATTAGCAGATCCGCGCTGGAACCGGGCCCTTCCCAGGGGAGGGAACCAGCCGTCTGCTTTTGGGGAGCACCAGCCTGAGCTCTTCCTCCCACAAGTCGCCATATTGCACTGGAGGACGTGCCGAGGTCCCACGCAGCTCTGGCTGCGTTTTCTGGATGGTTGAAGTGGTTCCTGTACAGGCAAATTTAGGGCTTATAAAGCTTTTGGCCAAGAACGTGCTGTACAGAGCAGAGGGACACAGAAGCACCGTAGTGTTCGCTCCAGACTTCCTTGAAGTCTGGGCAGAGGTCGTGTTTAGTGGTGGGGTTTTTAAATTCTGGCTTGTTTCTTCAGGTCTGCCCATTTTCTCCTCTAGCCTGGAGCCTTGTGCTTGCTCAGTTCTCTTAGTGAACACCTTTAAGTCAAGCAGAGGACGACGCGTTGGGTTTGCCAGCGTGTCGTTTATTCCTTCTGTGTTTGCCTCTTTGCTTGAAGACCCTCAGTAGGCAAGGAGTTAACAGCATCCTCATGGTTCTTCCCGTTACCCCATCAGGACTGTTTAAAAATTAGCTTCTCCCCACTTACAGCACTATAATTAGGATACAGGAGTTGTGGGGAATGATTTCACAAAGTGACTTGGTGTACTCGCCCATGCACCCCAGGGAGCCAGGCAATTATGCATACATAATTCTACTCTTTGAATATTTTCTCTTTCTCTGCATAATTTCTCTCTATTCATCTTTCCAGTGTCCTTCTGAGATAAACTTAGAAGTCTCAGCTTTCAGAATTTAAAAAAAGATCCTGTGCCTGCATGTGCACTATTTGCATTTAAACCAGCAGCCGTTCTCTGGGATGGAGCCCAGGGGTGCGGCCGAGGAGGAGGATGAAGGAGCCTATGAGAGGAAGCAGGAGAAGCCCTTCAATACAACAGCACGACCACCCTGGCCGGTGAATGATCAGGAAGAGATGATGAAGGGTATTTCATTCCTGAGCTCCAAACTCATTCGCCATTCAGGCTTTGCCAGGGCAGGTGCTTTGTAAAGGTTTCTCTGATCTCCACACACGTGGTCTTAAACCCCGTGCATTCCGTTCTCACACAGAACAGTGGAAGGTCCCTTTAGCTGTCGACAGTTCTTGGTTTCTTGCCACCATCCTTGGGCCAAAACCTCTCCATCCCTCAGCCCCTATTGATACCAGGGTCTACCCTGACCCAGATGCAGGCCCTTGCACTTGGCCTTGTTGAACCTCATGAGGTTCACAGGCCCACTTCTCGAGCTTGTCCGGGTCTCTCTGGATGGATGCTGTCTCTGATGTGTCAACTGCACCACCCAGCTCGGTGTCATCTGCAAACTTGCTGAGGGTGCCCTCGGTCCCACTGTCTGTGTCATTGATGAAGCTGTTAAACAGCACTGGTCCCAGTATGGACCCCTGAGGGACACCACGGTAAGCTGATAGCATCAGTGCACTTGGTGTTGGGAGACTTTAATCGTTGCTACAGAGAAAGATGTCTTTGGGTTTTGTAACAGCTGGCGTGAGGAGCTGCTCTGAATGGAATCTCTTTAGCTTTGCTCAGCAGGATGGTGCTTTGGGAGCTGGGACACTGGGTGGCCCGAGGCGCAAGCTGGGTGATGGGCTGCGTGCTCTCCCAGCAGCAGATGCTGGGTTGGACCTTTCCGCCTCCACGGCTGGTTGATGCACACCAGAGCTATGCCCCAGAATATTACAGAGTCACGGAATGGTAGGGATTGGAAGGGACCTCTGGAGATCATCTGGTTCGACCCTCCTGCCAGAGCAGGCAAGGTCACACAGGAACATGTCCAGGCGAGTCTTGAAAGTCTTCAAAGAAGAAGACTCCACAGCCTCCCTGAGCAGCCTGTTCCAGTGCCCTGGCACCCTCACAGGAAAGAAGTTTCTCCTCATGTTGAGGTGGAACTTCCTGTGTTCCAGTTTCTGCCCATTTTCCCTTGTCCTATCACAGGGCACCATTGAAAAGGGACTGATTGCTCCATCCTCCTGACACTCACCCTTCAGACATTTGTAAACATTGATCAAATCTTCTCTCAGCCTTCTCTTCTCCAGGTTAAACAGCCCCAGGGCTCTCAGCCTTTCCTCCCATGAGAGATGTTCCAGTCCCTTAACCATCCTCGTAGCCTCCGATGGACTCTCTCCAGTAGTTCCCTGTCGCCCTCGAACTGGGGAGCTCAGCACTGGACACAATATTCCAGATGCGGCCTCACCAGGGCAGAATAGAGGGGGAGGAGAACCTCTCTTGACCTGCTGGAGCCGACCTACGGAGCCGACACTTTTAGGTGCAAGTATATTTTTGTTTCTAATATCCTGTTTATGCCGCTCCCGGTGAATTTATTGCAGCGTGATAAGCCAAACACAAACCAACCGCCGGCATATTCCCCCTGTCCTCAGAGCCCGTTTATCTTTATAAACTGGCTGTTGACATGATGCAATTTCTCCCTGTTGCAGTTTAGCTGTATAGCAGCAAAGTTGTGATAAAAGACAACTTGTTGAAGGGATTCTTTGTCATACTCCTGACTCATCTACAATTCCTTTTTTTCCCCGGTGCCAGAAGTGTGCTGGTGCTTTGCAATTATACCCACACTTGATGCCTTTTCCTTTGGGGGTTTTTTTTCCCCTCTCTTTCTCTCAGTGATTCAAGTTCCCTACTGTACCCTCATTCATTCTCTCTCTCCTTTGGTTTCTTCTTCTCCTTTTTTTTTCTATTTTATCCACCACCTTCTCAAGGCACTGCAGCTGTAACAGCTTTGCTATGGTCTAAGGAGAAGCCACTGTTCCACTTCCCAAAGAAAGCTCATTGTGTGGTGCCATCAAAAAAGGTTTAAACACCACAAGGGAATAAAGGCACCACATTTCTCTGAAAGTTTTTCTTTTCTTTTTCTTTCCCTTTTTATTTTTTATTTTTTATTTTTTGAGGAATAATACATAAGCTGCGAGGAAAGGGCAGAAGTGTCTCCTGCTTCTCTCTAGTCGTGCCTGTGAGGCTGTGAATTCTAAGGAAATCTGCTTTTTACATAGGAGCTTGAAAGCTAGACCACCCCACCTCCAAACCTTTGCTGTTCTCTGCATTACTCTCATAAGCCTAATAAAAAAAATCCTAAGATTGTTCCCAAACAGCACAGGATCAAAGCTTACAAGGCAGTAGTGTAATTACTTGCTTTCTTTTTTGGTACTAGTTTATAGCAATCTTATGTAAGACGCTCAAATACTTTCAAAGAGGCCTTTTTAGCAGCGAGAGCTCCTTTATTCCACTATCAGTGGAGTTGCTGGAGGCTGGCAGCCAGACAAATGAGTGATGGGTTTGGATCCTGGCTGCAGTTCTATGGTGGAGACGGGCCCTGGAATGTGGTGGACCTACCATCATCGCTGCTGGACCCCTCTCAACCACCAAGCTCCCAACGCCTGCTGTACCCAGCCGCATCACCTCGCTCCTGCGTTCATCCATCCCTTCCTGGCCACAAAGGTTTTCAAGCGGCATTGTAATTTTTTTTTAAATTATTCTTCCTATTCTTTTCCTTGTTGTCCAGCTGCGTCGCTGCTACCTGGGGTGATAAATAGTGATCTAGGCGTGCCGAGGGGTCAGCAAGTGAAGCGTTTGGCAGGTGGGAGTTGTTGGGCACTGGGCTTTTGCCTGTGTTGAGCATCTTTATCCGCAGCGATTCCCTCTGGCAGGACTGTGCGAAAGAGCGAGCCTTGTCCTCTGCCTGAGCACAGAGGGGGGAAAAAAGGGGGAAAGAGGGAATTTTGTCGGCTCTTTCCATCAGAATACTCGGCAGAGCTGTAATGGCATCACGCTGTTTAAATAAAAGGTATTTAAAAATGCAATTATCTTTTCAGTGCTGATGGGGACTGATTACCGCTGGCACTTTGCTGGACGCGGACAATGAATATCCACCAGTTCCACTTCCCAGTTTTGTTGCTTTTCCAGTGCTGTCTTTCCCACTCTTGCAGCTTCATACAATACTGTGAATTCAGTGTGGCTTAAAAGCAGGGGAGGGAAGCTCCAACAAAATAGCTATTTTAATTGACGCTAATAGAGAGGCAATATTTCTTTTGATCGCAGCTATGTAAAATAATGCTTTCCTTAAGCCTGAAGTTGCACCTAAACCAACTTGTGTTTCCTTGATTCTTATTTCTAGTTGTCCTTTGGTTCCCCAATAGATCGGCATGGTGCCAAGGTTCAAAAGACACCTCTCCTTGAGTTAAATGAAAATGTTTCCATTTGGTTTCCAGTAACACTGCGGCCGGTGATCTTTAGTTATTTTAGTAATAACACGCAGAAGGAAAGTCACCTTATGTATGGGCATCCGTGGGAAATAGAGTGAAATAAGTGTCAGCTAAAGACAGTAGCAGTCTGGTTTGTGAATTAGGAAATGTCAGAGTGTGGCTTGATGTTAGGGAGGAAAGATAATGTGGATTTACAGACGTAAGTGCGATCTCGCAGCCATCTCCGTTAGCTGCCCATGAAACACTTCTCTTCCTCTCTGCATAGAGCTGTTGTTATGATCTAAACCGCAGTAATTAGTCTGTGCTTAGAGATGCCATGAAGCGAGCTGAATTTCTGCCGTTTCTCCTGCTTTTTGTAGCAGGTTCTCCAGTAGGACCCGAGAAATGCCGTCGTGGAGCTGAAACACCTTCACAACGCGTTGGTGCTTCCCAGGGAAAAATAATTGTATGAAAGCAAGAGTTGGAGTGTGCGATGGGGATCGAATGCACCCTCAGTAAATTCGCAGATGACACAAAATGAAGCACAAGTGTCGATCTGCTCGAGGGTAGGAAGGCTCTGCAGCGGGATCTGGCCAGGCTGGAGCGATGGGCTGAGCTCAGTTGGATGAGGTTTAACAAAGCCAAGTGCTGGGTCCTGCACTTTGGTCACAACAACCCCCAGCAACGCTCCAGGCTTGGGGAGGAGTGGCTGGAAAGTGCCTGGTGGAAAAGGACCTGGGGGTGCTGGTGGACAGTCAACTGAACATGAGCCAGCGTGTGCCCAGGTGGCCAAGAAGGCCAACGGCATCCTGGGGTGTATCAGAAATGGGGTGACCAGCAGGAGTAGGGAGGTGATTGTGCCCCTGGACTTGGGGCTCGTGAGACCACACCTTGAACACTGTGTCCAGTTTTGGACCAGTTTGGACAAAGGTTGAACTAGATGATCCTAGAGGTCTTTTCCAACCTAAAGGATTCTGTGATTCTGTGGTTAGTAACTTTTGCTCTAACACCAGGATCATTTTACTTTAACTTCTCTTTTTAATTGGCAAGACTGAAAACTACTTACATGGTGAAAGAATGAGCTTATTTGTGCTTCGAGTAACCCCAAAACACACACATATTGCAAGATACTGTGGCGGAGGAGCCTTAACACCGTTCAGCATCTGTGCACGCCCCACCAGCCTGCTCTAACTAGGTGTTAAAACATGTTTGCTTCCATCTCCCTGCAGCTGGGAAAAACCAAGAAGGTGCGTGGAACCCACTTCAGGAACTCAGCTAATGAAGGGCAGGGTGCTCAGTGGCAGTCCGTCACATCCCCTGATCCTAACCTTAAACCATCTCACATAAACATGAACCAACCTCCTTACTCTAGGGCCTCATGCTGCCAAACTGTACCAAAGCAAGACAGACACTGCAACATGGAGACACAAAAATGTCCATGCTGATTCGCCTATTTCACCTATTCAAACACCCTGGCTTGGGTCAGCACTAGTGTGGCCAGCAGGGCAGTGCCCCATGGACCAGGCACTGTGGAGGCCACACCTCAAATCCTGAGGTCAGTTTTGGGTCCCTCACTCCAAGAAGGACATTGAGGGGCTGCAGCATGTCCAGAGAAGGGCAACAAAGCTGGGAAAGGGTCTAGAGCACAAGTGTGGTGAGGAGCAACTGAAGGACCTGGGGGTGTTGAGCCTGGAGGAGACTCCGGGGAGACCTTCTGACTCTTGACAACTCCCTGCAAGGAGATTGGAGCCAGGTGGGGTTGGGCTCTTCTCCCAAGGAACAAGTGACAGCACAAGAAGAAACGGCCTCAAATTGCACCAGGGGAGGTTTAGGTTGGACATGAAGAACAATTTCTTGGTGGGAAGGGCTGTGAAGGGCTGTGCCAGGCTGGGCAGGGCAGTGGTGGAGTCCCCATC
>JAVSBS010008835.1:5894-26699 GCA_033124195.1 Coracias cyanogaster | reverse complement strand
CAGAGATTGTCTGTTGTAGGTCTGGTGGACTGACCCTAAACCTTGACAATCTTTCATAAATCTTATTGTTACACTGTTTTTTCTTCAGTCACCAGAATGCATATTCTAAGGGATTTCACTTCCAGTTGAAATGCTCATCTGTAATTTCTAAAACAAAAATAGCTTTCAGCAAATAGTTTGCTGGTCTTTTCTTTCTCTTTCTTCTCTTTTGATTAGCACCATCTCCACACAGAGGCACTGACACACTGCTTCATTTTTCAAGGAACCTCTAACAGCCTTGATGAATTTACCAGTGAAATCTTCATGGCCACATGCCATCAACTATCTTGCCCTACAGATTCAGAATTTTTTAACAATTCTTTACTCCTTGGCATTTGTTCCTAGGCTGAGCATCAGCCACCACTGAGAGCAGATAACCCCACTCAGTCCTAGCCCATTTACAAAACTACACACACAACAGATGGCACAAACAACAATATGCTGATGCCACGATAGCTACTTTTGGAATACACAGCTATGACTGGAGTCAGTTTTGATACCAAGCCAAACACAAACTTCCTGGATTTCAAGCCTGATTTGCTTTAGAAAAAAACTCAGATTCACAGCATCAAAACCACTGCTGAAGTTAGCCTGATTAGTGAGATTCTAAAGTGGCAGGGGAAAAACGGAGCATATTCAAACCAGACAACACTACTGCCAATTATGATTCAGTACTCATCACTGCAGTTAAAGATCCACCTCAGAATACTGAATTTACATTTGGTTATGTATGTTCTGTTTCTGATGATTTTGTCCAGCACAGACTACTTTCATTAGAAAAAAAAAAAAAAAAAAAATTATCTGCTGCATTTGTAAATGTGAAGCTGGGAATTCATTTGTTCACTAAATATTTTCATTTGTTCACTAAATTCTTGAAGTCTATAATCCACTATAATCTCTTATCCTCTGCAGATGTCAAACTTGATTTTTTCATCACAGTCCTCAACAGAAATGAAACAAGCAAATTTTCAGCAGCCCTGGCATATGTTTTCTACATACAGATTTCGTGGCTGCTTTGATTATGTTCTTTGCCTGCTTCTGAAGAGCCTCCTTTTATCTTAGTAGACATTTCACATAACCTCATGCTGTTTCTTGCGTATTTCCTGGACAAAGAGGTTACGGTCTTTTATTCCTCAGAAAGATGCAATTTTTTCTCCTTTTTCAATGATATTTCAGCCTTTTCTGACTCACTCACTGCCATTTTGAACCCCAGCATCTTACAAGATATACTCAGCCTTTAGATTTTTATTATAGCCCTTTTTTGTGACAAATACTTCTGCTTTGAATATTTCCCAATTCCTACCTGAAATTTGTCATTAAATAACAGGTTCCAGGAACCACAAACTTTTCAAGTTGGTCTTTTATAAAAGTAAGCATAATATGGCTGTTAGAATTGAAAAAATGGGCTTTAATAGAATAACAAGTTGCAATCTAGTTGGTAGTACTTAACAACTCTAACTATAAATCAGTGGTTCATAGCACTTACACAAAGCTGCTTACGTGAACTCAAGATGCATGATTATCTCACTCAGAAGTACATTATCCTTTCATCTTTCAGAGTGTGAAAAATGGGTAAAAGTCTATGCTAACTTGAATAACTTCTGCACTTAGGTTAAAACATGAGGAGGACTAACCAGAACTGAGAATCCCTATCAGCAGAGGCAGGTTGGTAGACCTGAAGGCTGTTCAGGTTGTGTAGGACACTGATTCTATTGTAATATAAAACTTTATATACTTGAAATGAAATTAACATTTTAAGGAAAAAAAAAAATCTGGTGAACTATGTAACATTCTGACAGTCCTTTGTAAGCAGGGCTTGGCACTGATCAGGACAGCTTTAGTTATAGATAAGTGACTACATTTCTTCTGCAGAATTGCAGAAAGTAATATAGTGAATGATGGGTTCAGTTTCTGTAAATCATATTTCTACTATGAATGTATCTCTACTACCAGAGAATTATAAGATGTTCCAAATTTACAACAATCTTTACAAGCTATGTTTATGAACACATTGCATCATTTTCTGGTATCTTCATCAGCATGAAACAGTTCAAAGAAAAATTAAACTTATACTTACTCTTTCTCCTTTTATTCCTGGGGATCCACATTGTCCTCTTTCACCCTTTATAAGAAATCCAAAGGTTAACAGCTAAACAAGATGTTTTGATTACACTACTTGCATTGAAGACTGTGAAAGCAGTTCAGTAGCACGAGGTTTAGCAGATTCTGAGGAGAGTGTCATCATTAAGTATAGTCTGTAGAAGATAATGGTCTGCCCTGCCCAAGATGGATACTCCTCCTTCTGAGAATGCCTACAAAATTTTCAACCTACATCATGAAGGAATAATACATTTAATATCTAATAAGTTCTGCTGTATTTTCCTACCTTGCTGTGCTACCTCCAGAGACCCCCTCTATATTCTGATTTCATTACTGTGATCTGAGATTTTTGTGAATAACAAATGTGAGATTGTACAAATAGAATGATTAAAAAAAATTAGTAATGCGTTCCACTTGATTCCAATCCAAATGATTGAACATTTGGATATACAAATGGGAAATAGACATATGACTCCATTTTCCCATTTCCATGACATGTTTCCATAAAATTGACTAAAGCATTTTTCTAACAAATAAAACATTCAGAGAGGCACTGCTTTTATTAACAACACCTGTAAGGACATAAGTGTCCAGTCCCCAAATGGAATTATCTCTGATTCTGTTCTGGCTATGATGGTCCAGTTTGCAATACAAATTTCAGCTCTGGAATCTCGCAAGTCACTGAAGTGTATAATTTTTTTTTAGCTTCTTGGAAAGCCTATCTTGAGATTTTTTTTTTGATCGATCATTAGCCCTTGCAAGTTATAATTAGCTTAAAAGTAAGCTTGTTTGTGGTAAGTTTTTTAAAAGCTAATGATTGCCACATTTATTTGTGTTTGTAGTAAACAATTTCACATTATTTCTGCTTAACCTCTTATTCAACCCTCAACTTTCATTTTCCCTCCAGAAGTTTTATTACTGGTCTTTGACATTTTTCTTTTTCTATTTAGATTACATTTTCTGATTTATTTTTTCCTAATTCCAACAAGCCAGTCTCCAAGCATTTACATAAATGATTAATTTACCTCTAGGGATTGCATTAGGAGATGTCATGACAAAAAGACAAGACAGGTTATCCTTCCTTTACTGTGTCAGGAAGTGATAATCTATTCCCAGACTAATTCTTTTCTATAAAAATCTTACCTTGTCTCCCTTGTAGCCAGGAGCTCCCTGTTTGAAAAGAAATTAAAAAAAAAAAAAAAAAAGGAAAAAAGTCTTGAAAGATAAAGCCAAGGCATACCATACTGCTAATTTACACAGGAAAAAAAAACAAACAAAAAAAAAAAACAAAAACCAAAAAACAAACAGTAAAGAATTACATTTCAGAAATTTAGCTACTCATAACAAAATATCTCTCTGGAATCATTTAACATATAATTATCTGAAAATTTAGATGTGGATTTTTTCCTCATAACAGCTGTAAATACGCCACGCAGTTTACTAGTCTCTTAGCAGATATACACTACCATTTAAACAGGACTTTTAAACTGAACTGATCTTATGCAGGGAGTACTATTAATCATTCTAGTGTGAATCAATAAGAATTCAAACAAAAATATCAGATGTCAGAAGGCAATGGAGAACTACCTAGATGTTTTTAGTGATGACAGTTTAAATTCTGTCTTTGGGATAAGTCCAATGCAAGCCAATACTAAAATCACATAGCTTCAAAGTTCCTTTTGTCAATAGCACCCCACCTCTATACTCAGGCACGTGGTAAAACTGTTTCTCTCAGTATAGATACTTCTCTAAATCAAAACTTATTTTGGGTGCTCTAAATAATTGAATAAAATAGATGTGTGAAAATGGAAAAAACATTTCCAATTCGGTGGAACTGAACTGTGAATCAGGATCTGGAAGATCTGAAAAGACCAAATATGGGTTAGCACTGCAGTAATCACATACCTCTTCACCTTTTTCTCCGTGATCTCCTTTTTGGGAATCACCCTATTGGAAGCAAAAGGAATACAACAGAAGTGTGTATTTTTTAATTTATCACTATTACATAAAACCAAAGAACACTGTTGAAGGAGAATTTGCTTTTCCGGTTTACAAACATCCACACTTCTTCCTCCCGCAATCATGGACACCCAATTCCTGATCATTAACACAAAAAACTTAACTATTGTTATTACATGACAGAAATCTTAGTCACCAGAGCAAGTTGCTCTGCTCAAGAGATTTGTGTACTGTTAGAAAGCTCTGTGGAGCTTAGAAAGCCTTCAGCTAGATTCAGAGACACCTGCTGTCAGAAGAAAACTGGAATGATAGGCAGTGTTAACTTTGTAGCAGTTTAATTTCAAATGTTGCTCTCTCACTTCTAAAGCTGCTAACTATAAGCCTGCCACACAAAAGTCAATTTTTAAAATGATAATCTAACATACTTTACCTTTGCTATATTGACTTCTGTGGTTTGAATAAAACTAGATAGAAGTTTGCTTTACTTTTTTTAAATCCACTTTACCTTGTTTCCTTTTGGTCCTGGTTCACCTTTTTCCCCTTTGCTAGCAGCATTGCCCTGAAACAAAGCAGGAAAATGTCATTACCATTGTGAGGATAAAATTCTCCAATTTCTTTAAGATTATATCTTGGGAGTAGGCCAAAATCATTCTGGAATAAGCCTAGGTAGAAACCCACACTGATTCAGGTACGGCACATGCAACACTCCTTTCACTTAGCTAAAAAAACTCTGGTGTTATAAGGTATTTGTGATTTTTTTTTTTTAATCAGTATTTTCTACAGAGCATTTGAAAACCAAACTAGGAAGGTGTCGCAGAAACATACACAGTTCCTCCTCCCCATTTTTCAAGTTGTCTGATCTTCTCTGCTTAAAAAAATCTTATGTACAGAAAAGCTTAGCGTCAATATTCAGCAGCCTCAAAATAAAAAATTATCACACCATTATTCCTGTTTGGAGGATCATGAAAGTGGGGACTAGAAAGCTTGGTGTATATGTGTACTTATAAAATACACATATAACAGGTTACATTTAATAATTTTGAATAAAATAAGTTAAAATTCTTAAATCAGAAACGGAGATTTTCATTCCAGACGCACATTATCCAGAGCTAAGGGACTGAATGATAGACTCCACTGTCATAACCAGTTACACATATGATTGACCAGATGCTTAGTGTCTGGGAGGAAGGCAAAAACCTCTATATGTACCTTGGTTGTCTCTGGGGGAGCTTATTAAAGACACAAAAGGGATCAGAGGGATCACACATTGTCTGAACTCCCACTTCTGTCTTCTTTCCCAGCACCAAGAAACAGTTAATGTGTTGAAGTGTTACAAGAGAAGAGAGAGTGTTGGAGGCAGAGTTTTAGACCTTTCTTCACGTATGCCATTACCCTCAATCTTTTGAGCCTTTATCTACTTATACAAGTAGAAGCTGCTGGTGGACGTAAACAGTTGTCTAATGGACCTTTCCTTCCCCATTGCAAGATTCAAGAATAACGCTTCAAATTGGGCTTCAAACTCATGTACCTGTTTATCCACAGTATTTTATTACCCAATAATATAAATACATTTCAAAGATAGTATGTGATTACAGATAGATTTTTTTCTGAGCTCTTCTAACAGTGGCCTTTCACAGTTTTATGCTATGATACATCACTTATTTGTAGTATGTGCACAGCTAATGTCTTGCTTTTCACAGACATAGTAAGCACTTAAAATACTGTTCAACATTGATCTCAACAATTAAAATTTAAATTCCAGAGGCTTATCAAATGAATGCATACTTACAGGATCACCTTTGTCTCCTTTTACTCCCCTTTCACATCCACAGTTCTTCCGCATGCACTAAAAGGTTAATAGAAATGTTAAGGAGAACATTTTTCAAATCTACTGTTTCAAATTTTTAAAGCAGAAACTCTGGTTTTGCCTAGCCACAGACTAGAGAATGTGAAAGTAGAATAACAGGAAATAAATAAACTACTCAGAGAAGGAAGGTTGATTAATCCTGGAGTATTGCAGCGTTACAGAAGAAGCAGACATCAGGAGATCTAGTAGGGATAAGAGTAACCAAACTACACAAAACTCAAAAAGACTTACCTGCTTCTTAAGCAAGGCTTCCTGAAAAGAAAAAACAAAGTATTATTTTCATATAGATTTTATTTGACAGAGTACTAAATGAGCCCTTTTTTTCCCCTCTAGTGTACAGAATTTCCAAGGTGAATATATTCCTCACAGGGGTAAGAATCAGTCTGTAGAACTACTCATACAGAAAAGGGTTCTCTGGTAAGAATAGGGGGTTGCTTCATGTGACCCATACTGATAAGGGAATAAATGAGATGTAATGGGACAGCTAAACAGATGATTTTAAGGAATAATGCTAATGGAATATCAAATTAGGAGAATACCAAAAGACTTCTTAGTGACAGGCCTGACTATGGAAGGCCTTACTAACACAATACCTAGGGGAAGGACTCAGTGATTTTATCAATCAGCCTTATCCATGAGAACAAGTTACTTGCTAAAGTGTTATCATACGGTCATAGACACACTCCATGTGCTGGAAAATACCCTGTCCCTCCATCAGTGATCAGTGCAGCTGAGCTATTACTGTCCAAACAAGTTCTTGGAGGGCAGCTTGGAAGAGGTAGCTTCCTCTGTCCTGATTCCTCATGTGGCAGAAACATGCACCACAAAACATTCCTCATGACAGCATCATTCCATAAGATCTCAGGGAATAATTTTTCTTTTGTAAATATATACTTTCACAGGTACAAAACATGGACTTGTGACAACATGTGTTACTTCAGAAATGCGTTTCACTTACTGAATCTGTGAGATCTCTAGCCACGTGCTTAGCTGCACAATATAATCATTTCTTTTTACACATATCCACTAGCAAGTTTCTATGTATAATTTTAAGTTTTCCAAACGATTTTTTACCACCACAGAAATATTATAAAATTACTACAAAAGTATTACATAAATTCTGTATGGACTACTCCCTAATTAAAGCTATTGCATTTTCTAAGAATTATTTCTCTCCAGATTGTCTTAATTTATTATTTGCAAATTCTTAAAAATATTTTCTAGGATTTTAAACCCCAAACACTTCCTAGGCCACCCCAACACTTTGCATATTATTGCTCAGAAGCAAGAAAGGTCAAGTCCAGCTGATATTTCTCTCATAGCAACACTTTTGTCTCCTCTAAACTAAGAAATTAAGCAGTAATCCCTATCTTTTCTTATGTGTGCCTTATGTTGCACTAGAAGGGCAGCAAGGTACACGCCCTTAATTAATAAGTACAGTGGCAGATTTACCGTACTTTTGAAACCTGACCCCACTCAAGTCAATTTTTAAAGTCTGTTGTCTTCAGCAGACTTTCTTGACACTAACTCTTAAGCCCATAGTTAGTGACTGTCCCTGTTACCAATGCTGGAACCCAGCTCTTGATCTTTATAACCTTCCTGAACTTCCAAACCTGTGGCCAGCTCCAGCCTTGGTTCACCTGCAAACCTCTTCACTGCTTTCAGGACTTTGCTATCAAAGTGAAATGAAACCTGACATGGATAGACTTGAGACAAGATTAACACAAGCATTACTTACCAGTTCCAATGCTACATCAATGATCAGATTCTGATCATCCAGGCATAAGACAGGTTTAGAGGCTGAATCACCAGATATCACACGCAATTTATCTTCCTGGACTTTTTTCTTAGACAGGCCAATGGTAAAAAAATGTATTCCAAGACTCCTAGCTGATGTGGCTATCCCCTGGACGTTAGGGCTGTTCGGATGATCCATACCATCAGTCATCAAAAAAGCCACTTTCACACTTCTCTTACGACCTTCAGTTTTAAACAGCTGAGTAGCATTTGAAATTGCATAATAGGAGTAAGTGCCATGGCCAATAAAGCCCAGAGATTTGATTTTCTCTTTGAAATTCTGCACATTTTTCCAGGCTGTAAAGTAATGATCAATGACCACTTTGCTGCTGAACTGCATACTTGCTAATTTGACATCATACTTCTGAGACTTAACTTGCTTCATCTGGAAAATACTGTCAGTTAAGTTTTGAACGAAACTCTTCTGTAATTCAAACAACATATTTTTGGCACTTTCTGAACTGTCCAAGATAAAGACTATATCAATGAGACATGTATCACCTGTAGTGGAACAAGAAGATGAAATCTGTGAATGATGGGCACACCTACACAACATATTTCAGATAATTCTCTGCAACAATGCCAATCCTCAGATCTTTTCCCCAAGGATACTTCTGTCATCCCAGTAAAAATTCTAAGGATAAATTTCACTATAAATGCCAAGAAATTCTACTGAAGTCAAGTAGCTAAACTTAAGTTACTTTAATACATACCAGCATTATTGAATACAGTCTGCAGACAAAACCTTCTAAATTAGCATCTTGATGGGATTGTTTTAGCATTTTAGTTGATGTTGTATAAAAAATTTTCCACATGGCATTTCAAACTAAAAATTAGGCTCCTTATGATTTATTAAAAAAAAAAAAGTGTGCCAATGAAAATCATAGATCAAACTGGAGCTCATGACCAATTAAATGTCTCCACAATATTTTCCAGACTTGATAATCAAAATAAATCATGTTTTATAAATGTGTCTATAAGTTGTCAACTACTAGCTAATTATCCTGAAATATATGAAGACATACAACATAGTCAATCAGAAGTTTTAAGAAAATGGTTTTACCTTCATCTTTTTGCATGAGAGAGTAAGAACTCTGTCCTCTCTTTCTGTTTTGCCCATATTCTATCTGGTTTGTTGTCACAACCAGAAGTAAAAAGAAAAAATGTTTCTTCCACATTTTGATCCCAAATTAGATGACTCTTCTTTCCTGTTAAAAGTAAAAAACCACCTGTGAATACTTCATTAATAGATGCAGACAAATACAGATGCATTACATACAGAATACACATTTGTGGGAAGCACAATTCTAGAAACAACATATAAAAACAATTATAAAAAGTCACTGGGTAGCTGATTTAAACATAGCAGCCAGAACAATCCCAACAATAGCTCACATGTGTATTAGAACCTGTTTTGTTAGAGAAGAAATATGAGCAGAACAAACAACAGTGTTCTCTTTTCTTTCCTAAAAAAAAAAACCAAAACAGTGCTATCTTTGCTTTCATTTGGCCATATAACAAAGAATGGTAAAATAAATTGTTACTAATATTGATATTAACATGCTTTGCTATTAAACAAATTACATTAAATTAGCAGAAATATTGTAGAAAACATAGAATATAGTTTGTTTCCAGAAATCTCTAGTTGATAGGAACAAAGATCAGAGTGTTGCGGGATTCAGGTATATTACTTAGGTCTGAAGCATCAGTATGAACTACTTATTTTTCTAAGAAACAATGGCTTAGTAACAAAATTCAATATCACTAATGTTACATGGTTGTAACAGAATGCATGCAATATTCCACAAAACCAATATTTTAGTATATCAATATGCACTAATAAAATGAACATTACGACATTTCAGTCAGCAAGTCAACTTATTTCTAGAGAAAACTGAACTCTATTAGAACTGATTTACAAAAAATGTTTGTAAATTACAATAATTTATTTTAAATATTATTAGTAACATAGTATATTAAATTTAAATATCCTTCCTACATCCTCTTCTCAAGTCCATCAAGCAGTTACACATATAGGAACCATCAGTGCAATCCTCTAAAAATAAAAAGGAAATAACAAAGTCTCTTACCTTTGAAGACATTCAAAAATCAAGCTGTGGATTGAATAATCTGTCAGTGTAGAAAATATGTCCAGCAGGTCATACTGGAAAATGTTTTCTTACAAAAATAAATCAATCTGTAAATAAATAGCCTATCCACTTGTAAATGGCTCTACTTTGCATCTGGGTACTCATGGCCCATTGCTGCTGTTCAGCTGGCCAAAGTTTAAATGAAGAGAGCCAGGCACTTAGCCAGGGCTGAGTGGGAGACAAGCCATTTTCTTAAAGGGATAGTGTCAGTCTGGGAGAACAAGAGTTCTCCCATTTTAAATAACTGAACTTTTAGATAAACTCACTTCTAGACAATCTCCATCTCTAGCCATCACTGTCAGCCACATCTCTTCAGCTTGTCCATGCTACCAGAACAACACCGGCTAGATCAGAGATGTGAGATTAGTACATTATTATTTGTAGGCTCAAGCTGAATTCTGATCCAATGGCTTGTGAGGCTGCCATGAGCATGTCTCAAAGGTGGCAACTGCATGAGCAATTACAGCAATAAAAGATAACTTTCAAATAAAAAAAAGTCTTCCTGAGCTGTTTTCCTCAGAAATTCTTTCCATTCTTTAAATCCTCTGATGGGTACGACACAGGATATCTAAAATGGAGCTGTCATTTAGGTAGCTCTCAGCTGCTGCATGCAGATGATATTTGCTCTATCTAATAACATGCTTCAGTCAGAGTAATATTGTATTGTCACACTGTTAATTAAAAAAGTAAGGTGAGAGGAAGTTTGCCAATGGTAACTCTTAAGGAATCATGACATGCCTTGAGGGAGTTTTGTGCCGATGCCCAGTAGAAGGTCAGGACCCAGCCTCTGCACAGACATTGCCTACTAGGCAAGGCATCCCTCGGCGCCTTGGTGGCATGACAGAACAGAGAGCTCCTTCGCATGGTGCTGCAGAAGTGGGGATTCAGGCTTCATTACTGGGATGAACTGGGTCCCTGGACTGCTATGTGACAAAGTATTCAAATGATTGAGCTATAGATTTAAAAATTAATAATTTTCAGAGAAGGAGACTCCACAACCTCTCTGGGCAGCTTGTTCCAGTGCTCTGTCACCCTCACAGTAAAGAAATTTTTCCTGATGTTGAGGTGGAACTTCCTGTGTTGCAGTTTGTGCCCATTGCCCCTCGTCCTACCACTGGGCACCACTGAAAAGGGACTGGCCCTATCCTCTTGACACCTGCCCTTCAGGTATTTATAAACATTTATGAGATCCCCTCTCAACCTTCTCTTCTCCAGGCTAAACAGACCCAGATATCTCGGCCTTTCCTTGTAAAAGAGACGTTCTTGTCCTTTAATCGTTGTTATAGCACACTGCTGGACTCTCCCCAGTATTTCCCTGTCTTTCTTGAACTGGGGAGCCCAGAACTGGACACAGTACTCTAGATTTGGCCTCACCAGGGCAGAAGAGAGGGAAGGAGAACCTTCCTCGACTAGCTGGTCACACGCTTCTTAATGCGCCTGAGGATACCAGTAGCCTCCTGGGCCACAAGGGCACAGTGCTGGCTCATGGTCCACCAGGACTACAAGGTCCTTCTCTGTGGAGCTGAAAATATATAAACAGTTGTTTATTACCAATCCAACTATACTGAATAGCTTTTAAAAAAACATACCTACATGCCATGTAAGTCACACCCTTTAACATTTCTTAAGACAGAGTAGCTTACATCTGAGACACTACTTTTAAACATATACAGCCAAAATAGATTCAGTATCTAATTCTATAGGACAGTAACATTGTCTAGTCATTGCTTTTCTGTTGTTTATAAACCCAAAGACTATGTGCACTCTTTTTGTTCGAGCAAAGCAATGGAGGTGATCAAAGTTTCACAGTGAAATGAATACTCCTTGATACCCAGAAGACACTTTCAGTATGCCAAATAGTGGGCAAACCTTAGGAATTATTGTCTTACCAAAAAAATATGGCAGCTGAGGCTTTGCATTCTCTGCAAGTAATTTCTGCTTTTTTAGCTTTGTAGGAAGAGCGTATCTGAAAGAGGAAAAGGTAGAGAATATAGAATTTCCAAACTTTGATTTTGATACTGCAGATTTAATAAGGTTATTTAGTAGAAACAGTGAATATTGTGCTTATCAATTGCCATTGATCTTTCTTGAAGGCATTTAACTTTCAAAAACATTCTAAAGCACATCTGTCTGTTCTGCATCAAGCATAGGTCTTTCACAGCCATGCCGTATAGAAACCTGTTAGAGCACAACATGGTAGAGTGCAAGTACTCTCTCTCAGAGAATTCCTGGTCTTCTGATCAATAAATTTCATTAACAAGACTGATGATTCGCTACAATCCAGATTTTATTATGGGGAAAATAGAGAAAGAAAATAGAATAACTATAAATCAAAAGATTAACATTAATGTCATTTCACATGTTAAATTAAAAACAAAATGGAAACTATTAAAGCCATTTATTGACTCTCTAAGCCTAAAGCAACAAGAAGTGCTTCTATAAGTATACAAGTAGCAAACACCAGCCTTCTGTGATTATAAATCCACTGAATTATGCCTGTGGCAGTCTATCTACTTACTGTGCTGGTTCAGCCATCATCATTTTATGCTGCCATCAGTTGCCTGATCACACAGGCCAATGCTGAACTCAGCAACTACTTGGAAGTCTTCTTTCAGACAGTCCTGCCGCAGGTTCCCTTGGCCCCAGCTCCTCCACTGCCCACTATAATGCCAGCATCACCTGCTGGACACAACAGAGAGAGATGGATCCCTCCAGTTGGAGGAGCTTCCTGTTGTGTGTGACTTCTGTTGGGGCTAGTTGCACCTTGCTGAGCTCTCATGGTGGTATCCTTACTTGTGACCCTGGCCTCACCCACCACCCCAACCACAACCACCTGGGTGAGGGCGGAGTCACAGAGACACAGGTGGGCCAGGTTCTGCCTCTGGAACACGAAGCCAATAGGAAAAACAAAACATTCTGCAAGGTTGTGAGTCATCCACGGGTCAACTCCAACTTAGGGCCCACAACTGGGGCCCCAGCACTTCATTCAGCCCCTTGATGTATGGATGAATCACAGCCTCCACACGTCATATTTACATGCATCATATCTTCACATTTCTTTAGTTTCATCATACTGAAAATAAAATACTATCTTCATTCTTCCTTAGTTCATTATACTGAAAATAAAATATTCCAGTTAATTCACTGTCTTTGGGCTCTCCTCAGAGGTTTGTTTAACAAAGTCCATCCACCTGGCAGAAGTTCCTTAGAAGGGCAACCACAAATTTTCATTGTCTGCACACTTGTTTCTTCATCAGGCTGGTAATCACTTTCACCTTTTCTAGCAGAGCATCCACTTTATCTCTTCAGCATTCAGCAGAGCATCCACATCATTCACTTTCTCAAGGTTCCTTCATCTTAATCCACTTTATCTCTTTACCATCCAGCAGAGCATCATTATCAAAGTCCGCTTTATCCATTTTCTATTCTGTTTGCAAAGATTGGTTCTACTCATCGCTGTCCCCAACTCCTTTGTGATTATAGGATCTTCCATTGTCACAGTCTTAACACACACACTCCCAAAGAAAACCAGTGTTAGTTTCACTGTTTTTCAAACAACTTGCTGTACTGGAAGGCACTTTTCATAAATCTGGATAAAAACGTTATATTATTCTTGAAGGAAGTTCAGTTATGAGCAGGGAGGGAAAGAAGCAATCAGCTGAGGTGAGTAACATTCTAAAATTCAGATTACCTTTAAATTCTGCAGTATGAAAAACTACAAGGAAAAAGAATTACTTCAACTTCACTAATAAAATTCTCATTTTTTATTTTTGGTACAGTTACAGACCTAACAGCGATGTAGTTAAATGTCTTATAGGACAGTGTTTTTCCTAAACTGGACAGCTATTACAATGTTTGATGTCCCTGGCCACAGACACTGAGGCAAGTGGTATTTCACAAACCATTGCCATTATAAAATGGTGTAGGTAATCACACTTTTCTGTCTCGTCAGTTCTCTTGTAGGAAACTGCAGAGAAACCACGCCTGCTTTGCTTTTCATTTGGTGTTTCAGTAACAGCAATGGAATATGCTAACCAGGAGCTTTTAAGTAAGCAGAGTACATTTCCTGCAGATTTCATTAAGATTTTGGTGAAGGGGAAGGAAAAGGGGGGAAAAGCACAGGGCATGACTGACCAGTGAAAGTAAAATTGTCTCTGCCTTCATTCAGGTTAGTAGAAGTATCCTTCATCTAGCCTAAGAGCAAGGTCTCCTCTGTTGCTAGAACAAACACTCCCTTAAGTACCCACTTTCTGCTTCTCCTTTTTAAAAAGAAACCACACCTTTACAAACACCCATAATCCGTTCTTGTGTGCTGTGAGCCATGAGTATGACAGCATATGCAACTTCAACTTATTTAAAGGGTGAGACAACATATACTAACTAACTTGGTGAAGTCTGTCATTATTAATTATCATTATTATTATAGTTCAATTATGAAACTGTTCTTATCTCAGCCTACGAGTTTTCTCACTTTCACCCTTCCAATTCTCTTCCTCCTATCCTGCTGGCAAGGTGAGCGAGCATCTGTGTGGTGCTTAGTTGACAGCTTGGGTTAAACCATGGCAGGTTGCATGGGAGAGCTGTACATCTGCCATATGATTGTACCTGGTACCATTCCTACACAGAATTCTCATTCTGTGCATACTCTGTTAACATGAAATGTACTGGAGGAACATGCAGCTACCAGAAAAAAATCATACAAGCCACCACCACACACACTCTTTCCCCAGTGCAGTCAAGGAAGGAGCAGCAGCTGCAGCATGCTCCTGAAAGGCCTTTTTTCCTAGAAACTTCTACATCATCTCCCGCCACATGATGGATAAGCATGTGTGACCTCCATTGAGGTTAATTGTCTTCATTACATTTTGCCTTAATTATATGAATTGAGACTAAAGAGTTTCAATAGAATAGAATATTTTACAATGTTAATGCTATATAAAAGTTATGATTACTGGCAGCATCCAGCATCTGTTGGCTCAGACACAACAGTGATGATTAAGCATTTCATTAGTACCAAATTAGTCACATACTTACCCTTAACCTTACATATGCTTAGATCAAGACCTGTAAACAGCCTATCCAACCAGAAACAGATCGTCAGCTATAGAAGGATGTTTTTCCAGCAGTCAAGGTTTATCTGCGCTATGTGCCAAAACAGAATTGAGTGAATGGATTTCCAGCTGTGCTCAAAGATTTCTCACTTTTTTTGGACCTGCAAACATGGCTCTCATCTGGCAGAGATCAGAAAATGTTAACATTTATGATTCCTACATATAACAATTTTGACAGGTAAAATACACATATAACCTGGTAGCTCTCACAAACATCCAGTATTCAGATAGCAATGGGGTCAAGTTTGGTTGTATTTCTCTGGCTAGAAAATCGGTAGATCTGTCACGTGTTGTGTGTAACTGGTCTCTGGAAACAGCCTAAGCTCTTCTTCACTACTTACTGTGCTCTGAAAGTACAATAAGGACCTTGACAGTTCTATTACTGGATTGTAGATTTACAATTCAGAGCTTTATTTTTTCAGTAGTCCTGTCAGTATAAAGTTTTGTAGCTTTATATTCACTTAGAAATCAAATCTGATGGAATTAATGTCTCCAGATTGTTTTCAACACTACTAATACTTCTTGCTACACTGCTTAGTACAGCAGTGCTGCAATGGCTGCTCTGAACCACATGCTCTGAATCAGTACAACCAGCTCCCAGGGCTACTGAATCTGTCTAAATGCACGCATTACATGACCACATTAAAGCTCTGGTCTGCAGTAAAAAGTTTTATCTGCAATATTCATCTTATGTTCCTATTGAATTTTGAGTTTAAAAGCCTTTAGTTCCTGCATTCATGCCAAGTCAGCTCTTCTATTGGAAAAAATCTAGTATCACCTTTCTTTCCTGATAAAATACCCATCCTCCTTGAATACTTCCTGCTGTTCTCACTACTGCAACTCAACAATGGTAAGGAAGAAATAAAAATAAACAGAGAGAGCTGAAAATGATAAGAGATAAGCTTCTGTACGAAGACAGACAAAGTAAATTATTCTGTAGCTTGGAAAGCCACAACTGAATGTGAATGTGATACAGATCTATAGAAGTATCAAAGAAGGTGATTATTATATAGTACAAAGAAGGTGATTATTATATAGTACATGAATGTAACTTGTCAAACAACTTACACTGGGGATCTGTTTGGTCAATAATATTAACCAAAACTGATTGCCCTAAATTTACTTCCTCCTCCCCCCCCCCGCCCCGTATGTTCTTCACTCATTAAGAATGACAATAGTTACTACAAAGAACAGTAGATTTTTTTTCTAGCTAGGAGACATAACTAAAGGATGCAATTTGAAGTAAATATTTTAAATCATTTTTAAAAACCACCGTTCTTAATACTAGGTATATCTTAATTCAGTGCCATTGTTATTCACTGACTATGTAAGTAAAGCCATAGTTATGTGCCTTTCTAAAAAAAGATTGCAATAAATGTATCTAAAGGATCATTTACTTGCTGGATTCAATTTATGTAAGCTATGAAGGTGTCAATGCTATCTAAACCCTGCCCTCTGGTGTACCTACATGATAATGCATAATGATAGCATTTCATCCTGGGAGACCAATTCAGCATTGAATGAGGACACAGCTAGTAAATGAGGCTACTGTCTGGGGAAAACATTTGTCCCCTTATAATAGAAGGTGGAAGCAAAAGACTAAGATGAAAAGCTTCAAGGAGAGAGGGTATCTCCTGGAAGAACTTGTTCTACTCCTCTGTTCCTATCTGATCCTGAGAAACTAAATACTCATTTCATACATTGTTCTCTTTTAGATACTTAGATTGGGAGCACCAGTACCTAACATGTGGATCTTCTGAGCACTACAAAGTCAATGAAAGCTGAAAGTGATCAGGGGATGGATCAGAAAGGTAGTATGACCTGCTCAAGTACAGCTCAGAGTTGTCAGAGAATTCAAATGACAGTCTTGTTGGTCACTTAGGAAAACATGTAACACTGGCTTGCATTAGTCTTAAGGTAAATTATTACTTACAATAGAAAGAAAATGGAGCAAGGATTAAAATAGTAACTGTTCCAGACCAGACTGACTTACTTCCTGCAGTCTGGTTCCTGAAATTCTGCAGACCCCTTTCAGCCAGGCACAGCTTGTTGTCCCTTTACAAAAAAACAAAACAAAACACAAAAAGACCCCACCCAAAATAAAAATTTGCATTTAGAATTTTGTAAAATGTTTGGCTTCACTGACAGCTTAAAGCAAAGATGACCAAAGTTTTTATATGTGGGGATCACACTATCTGTTGTGCAGCCCCTTTCTGTTTCCCAAACCTTGGGATCTCTTTGCTACAGATATTCCTTCAGGACCCTGGATACCCTAAACAGATAAGGTAGGAGACTGATTTCAAAACTTTCATAGATTAGTTTTTTTCAATTAATAAAATGATGTTATAACATTCAAAAGGAAATAAATGCTTTGCTGTCTTTATTCACATTCCTCTCACATTTCTGTGCATCTCAGTGAATAACAAGGAGAGCAACTTACACTAACTGAACAAGTGAAGAGCTTCTCTCACTCTCATCCAACTCTATGCATTGGCATAGGATGCTCTACGGTCTAAAAAGAGTCAACCTCCTTGCTCAAAAAGCTTATTATTTTGAATGCCCTGGTTAGTAAATACCCAAGGTAAAAGATCTGATATTCCAACCATACCTACTGGACCCTCAGAATCTTTTGAAACCTGAAAATATATGGCATTCAAATGCAATAACTTGCATTAGGATTTTATTATGAAATTGTAAAAAATTAAATTATAATCACAATCTATATAAATGTCCTGGTTTGAGCTAGAACAGAACAAATCCTGTTCAGTGATTTCACTTTTCAGCTAAGACTTTTCTAACTAATTGCATTTTCTGAAGTTAATGGCATATTTTCACGGACACTGTCTGCTTCTAGCAGTGATAACACTTGATGTTTAGAGAGACTACCAAGCATTGGTGTGAAGACCAAGGTGTTGTGCCAGTTCAGCCATCATCGTTTTATGCTGCCATCAGTTGCCTGATCACACAGGCCAATGCTGAACTCAGCAACTACTTGAAAGTCTTCTTTCAGACAGTCCTGCCATAGGTTCCTGTGGGCCCAGCTCCTCCACTGCCCACTATAATGCTGGCATCACCTGCTGGACACAACAGACAGAGATGGCTCCCTCAGTGGCCCTTCACATTGAAAGATACCACTGAGAGAGCTCAGCAAGATGCAACCAGCCCCAACAAAACTATTCCAACTGATCGGCTCCTGGTTGATATAATCCTGGCCTCGCCCACCACCCCAACGACAACCTGGATGAGGGCAGAGCCACAAAGACACAGATGGGCCAGATTCTGCCTCTGGAACATGATGCCAATAGGGAAAACAAAACATTCTGCTAGGTTGTGACTCATTCATAGGTCAACTCCAACTTGGGGCCCACAGCTCAGGCCCCAGCACTTCACAAGGTCACTGCTAAATCTTGTGTACCACATTGGGCGGCGCGAAAGTAAGAGGCTGCAGCTGCATGGAGGAGCAGCCAGGACAGGTGACCCTAAACTGCCCAGTGAGATATTCCATCCCATAGACATCATATTCAGTATAAAGCTGAGGGATCACAAGGGTCAAGCTCTTTTCTTCTTCCTTTTCTTCAATGGCTAGCACCTGGGGAGGACTCTGTCCATTCTGCCTTCAGTCTGGATCTGTTTGATCCTGAATCTAGTTCCCATCTGCTGGTGAGTCCTCAGTGCCAGTTCCACAGCATCAGTGATGACAGTGACATAATTGCCATCAGGGAGAGGCTAGGTTCAATACTGGTTTTGTATATATGCCATTTTATTCTTATTATCTTCATTAAAGCTATTTTAGTTTTCTTTTCTATCCATAAGTCTCTCTCCCAAAGGGAGGGGGTGCCAGCAGCGATCCATAATTCTCTCTCCCATATTCCATTTTCCCTTTTTGGGGGAGAAACAGGGGTTAACAGACAGCATCTGTTACAGATCTAGCAGACGAGCCCTAAACCTTGACAACAAAGAATTAAAGTATGATCTGTACAAATGAAAGAATTTTCAGTAGAAATACTAAAAACTAGGGGAAATAGTCTTGCATTCTGTACCTACAGCTTCTGCAATCATACTTCTGAATCTGCGTAATTTGGCATATTTTTAAAAGGACGTACATTTTACACAGACTGATAGAAGTTTGAACACCAGCTTCAAACTCCATATGTAATTAATACTTTATTTTATCTAAAATGAGATAAACCAGTACAAGCGGGTATGCATCACCACACGGAAAACTGCATCAGCCCATCTGAAGCAGTCTGCTAGGCTCCATCAAGCAACAACTCTTGCAAATTTAAGTAATCATAACACAAAACAGAAGTAATATGAATGACAGAAGTGTCAGACTACTTTTTTTTTTTTTTTTGTAAAGGGAAGAAGAGCAGTAGACTCACATCTCTTAATTAGAAATTGCCACGTCTTTAAAAAGTCAGTGTTTACATTGCATTGCAACATGCAAAATTCCAGTAGTATTCAGGTGTTCTGTTTCTGTATTCCTGAAAGGCTCTGGCTAATTTGGCTAGTCCTCCTTGGCCAGACATGACACAAATACAGTAAATCTCAGGGATGGATATAAACTAAAAGAAAAGCCAGCCTTCCACTGAATCAAATAAGGAAAAGCAAAACAAAGTCATAGGGAAAGAACTGTTTCCAATTAACGTATCAAAACGCTTTTACTAACCTTAGTATATCTTGCTGTCTTACGGATTTTTAAGAGATTTTTAAAGAAGAGAATAAGCTTGAAATGGAGCTTCCACTGTACAAATTTTCTACATAATTAAAAATGATTAAAAGAACTCACAGACTTGTACATAGAGCAAATTTGGAATATTCTGCCATCAGCTACAAAAAATTGTAAATTCATACCTCATCAATGAGAAAAAAATGCTGAAAATAGTTTGAAATACAACTGCATTAAAGCAATTCTCACATACAGTATTTGAATTAAGCAGATCTTACAAGGAATATAAAAGGGACTAATTAGAAGTATAAGCAATGTCTGAAAGGCTAGAAATGTATGATTAAAATTACACCTGCCAAAGGTCAAGGTGAATTAGATCCTTTTTTTTTTTTTTTAATCTGTAAGTTTATTTAGCCATATCAATGACAAGGAACATGGAAATACAAAAAGCAGCTATTATGTAATGGTGATGAAAAGATTAATTATCTAGGTACAACCTCAAACCTAAACAAATATACTGCATTATTTATTAATAAGATGCTGCTATTGGACAAAGGTGCAAATGTAGAAGTAGCTACAAAAAAATGAAAAGTGGAAAATCACAGCATGGAAAATAAAAGCAAAGACCCAAGAGTTTAAAAGGCTCAGGAACTTTTGAGAAATTTAGAGGGTCACTAACCAAATACTGTTTCAGCATTTGTTTTGAGATCAACATAGGAAATAGAATTACTGAGTAGGGTAGAACGATCAGTTCTAAAATGTGTATGTCTCAACAGTTCATGTGATCTGGTAACTGTGACACAGTGGTCTCTCTGAGGAGGTAAAACTCCTTTGCATTCTTAAAAACTGAATAGTTCCTGTGTTTCCTTTAAGCTAGCTTGGTATCTGCCATTAGATTAACAGCATTTGAGCTTCCAGTTTTAAATTCCTCTGAATCTCCCTTGTGCCAGAGATACAGGAAACACCTCTTCTGTAGTTTGTGTATATAGTAGTAGTATATTTGGACCATCATTAGGACTCAAGAAATGAGTAAGATGACAGATTCTCTAGTACCTAAAGAACTTCCTTTTAAAATTAAAATGATTGCTGATGTGATTGTTGCAAATATTAACT
>JAVSBS010008834.1:48025-76643 GCA_033124195.1 Coracias cyanogaster | reverse complement strand
AGTCGGCAGCCAGCTCGGGCGAATCGCCAGAGCCCGGGTGCGGCAAAGTTCCTTCAGTCCCTTCTGGCCACCCTTTCTGGACTGTGCGGCCGGGCTCAGGAGGGGGGCGGTGGCATCAGCGAGGTGCGTGACTCCCCCGTCATTTTTTTCCAAACTATAATCCGGCCCGCGACAGGGTCTGAGGGACAGTGCACCGGCCCCCGACATGTCTGAGGAACAGTGAACTGGCCCCCTGTTTAAAAAGTTTGAGGACCCCTGCTCTACACCTCACCATACAATTACTTCAGAGAATTGTTACTATTTGATTTCTATCTCTATTTTGATCTAACTAGAAGAAAAAAGAATGCAAAATTACATACATAATTAAAATATTTTAACATTGTTAGAACATGAACTCTTCACTACTATTCATATTAACAGTTAACACATTAAGAAGTATGGAATATAGAAAAAGCAACATGAAATAGAGAACACAACATTTTAATATGAGAAGGTCTTAGTTGAGTGAAGAATCTGGCAACACTTTTATACGATCCTATTTTGAAATATATCAGTGATTAAAATACATTCTGTTGAGGAATTTTTATTGTACCTCTTGAGGTAAATTAAACACAGGTTTATGCTTAAAGAATTTTAATGAGCAATTATAGAATCACAGAATGGTTTGGGTTAGAAGGGGCCTTCAAAGACCATCCAGTACAAACCCCCTGCCTTGGGAAGGGACACTTCTACTGGATCATGTTGCTCAAAGCACCATCCAGCCTGGCCTTGAACAATTCCAGGGAGAAGGCATCCACAACTTCTCTGGGTAATCTTTTCCAGTGTATCACTATCCTCATTGTAATTTTTTTTTCCTTCTATACAACCTAAATATACCCTCTTTCAGTTTAAAACCATTATCCTTTGCTTTGTCACTACAGACCCTGTTAAAAAGTCTGTTGCCATCTTTCTTATGAACCACTTTTATATATTGAAATACACACAATAAAGTGTCCACAGAGCCTTCTCTTCTCCAGGTTGAACAACTCCAACACTTTTAGCCTTTCTTAGTAGGAGAGGTGTTGCATCTCTCTGATCATTTTTGTGGCCTTCCAACCCAGTCCAGCACACCTAGGTCTTTCTATGTTGAGGGCCCCAGAACTGAACATAGTACTACAGCTGGGTCTCGTGAGAGTGGAGTAGCACAGCAGAATCACCTCCCTCAATCTGCTGTCTGCACTTCTTTTGATGCAGCCCAAGACATAGTTGGTCTTCTGGGCTTTGAGCGTACATTGCCAGCTCATGGCCAGCTTTTTGCCCATCAATACCCTCAAATCCTTCTCCACAGGGCTGCTCTCAATCCCTTAATTCTCTAGCCTGTTTTGATACCTGTTGATGACCCAACTGAGGTGCAGGACCTTGCACTTGTTTTTGTTGAACGTTACATGGGCATCAGGCAGGGTCCTACCTCCATGAGTCAATCTTCAAGGAGTCTATAAAGACATGTCATGAGCCAATTCCTTATATACACTTGCAGTAACACCAAATCTGTGAGCATCAGCATCAGACACCTTAACTGGTGTTGATTTCAACCCCCAGTGCCAGTTCTGTTTACGAAAAGTGGGCCATGAACACTCATATTCCCTGTTTGTTACTGTGGCATTTGTTACCTCATCAACAAATGACACTGTCTTATATGGAGTCATTTTTCCTCTTATGTAGTTGTGACTTCTTTCCCTTCATGACAGATCATTCATTGGTCACAAATTACTGCTGCTGAGTAGTTACAACATGAATGTTCCTTTCAATTCCTAAGAATATATTCAGCTATCCCAAACACATATAGAAGTATTTAATATGTAGGGCATTTTTTAACAGATCAAGCACATAATTAAAAACTCTTTCACACTGTTTTGCCAATAGACATGGTAAATAGAATGGACACAGATGCCAAAGCAAGGAGTGAAATTATTTTACTATCTAGTTCAAGGTGATACAAAGTAAAATAACACAGTAGTCAAAAGAAGCTTGTATTTCAAGCAGCCAAGGCAATGAGCAAGGTAATGCACCTAATCATTACTACACAGAGTTAGCTATAGTGATTAAGAAAGATGCATCACCAATCACCCTATTTACCATCATCCAGTTCCATAGTTGCTGGGGAGCCCTGATTGCAGTGAGAATCTGGAGAACCTGTCCTGGAAATTGGGAAATCCTACGCAGTGCGTCCACTCGTATGTGAGGTCTCCAAAGAATGGCTGCAAGACAGTCCATCTTTATAGTCCTTGATTACCAAATTTAGCAAGTCAAGATAACTTGTTTTTTTCTTTTGTGCGGAAACATCTGGTGTTTTCCTCCAGTTGGATGCCACCCACAACCTGGCCAGGGCTGAAGGGTGGAATGCAAGGGAGTATAGTATCCTATGAAACATCTGGTGTTATTCCTTAACTAGGTCCCTTGGGGGAATGCAAGGGAGTATTTTTATTTGGGAATGTCTGCTGCTATCCTTCCGTAGGATCCCATCAAGCTTGATAATGATTACTCACAAAATATAACATTACAGGGTTCATATAGAGGTCAACTTTCAGCTTGGGTCTAATATCTAGGCCTTAGGACATCACACACACATACTAAAAAAAAAAATTCACAGTATTATTAAAAAAAAACAGTTTTGTGGTGTTTGGGTGAAACACTAATCTATATAAACATAACATTTTCAGTTTTTTCTGAAGCTCTTCTCTAAACAGTAGACCTTTAAATAGTCTAATTTAATCCCAAGTTTTCCTTCAAAACTGATCTTAAAGTGAAAAAATCTTTTCCTCATGCTGATTTTTAATTTACGAGGTTTTTTTGTTCCTCTTTAGATGAAAATGGGACCTTTCAATATCTGTCCATGAACAATTATAGAAGAGAGAAAGTTGAAACTCTATATCTCACGCTGTGAATACAAGATATAACTGGGCAAGACAGAGCACTTCAGGTAACTAGTACCACTTAGTAGACCAGTCTTTAGTTAATGAGGGCTTACACAGTCTTTAGAATGGGTACCTTGAAGACAACTGGCCAGAAGAAAAGACAAATCAGAGAATCATAGAATCATAGAATGGTTGGAGTTGGAAGGGACTTTAAAGATCATCTAGTTCCAAAGCCACTGCTATGGCAAGGGCACCTACCAGTAGACCAGTTGCTCACAGCCCCATCCAATCTGGCCTTGAACACCTGAACACCTTGAACACCTGAATCTGTTCCAGTGTCTCACCACCCTCAGGGTAACAAATTTCCTCCTATTTCCACTTTACATCTACCCTCTTCCACTTTAAGCCCATTACCCCTTGTCCTATCACTACAGACCCTTTTACAAAGTCCCTCCCCAGGCTTCTTGTAGGCCCTCTTCAGACACTGGGAGGCTGCAATAAAGTCTTCTCAGAGCCTTCTCTTCTTCATGCTGAACAAGCCAAATTCTCTTAGCCTATCTTTGTAAAAGAGGTGTTCCAGCCATCTAATAATCTCTGTAGCCCTCCTCCAGACCCTCTCTGACAGGTCCATGTCCTTCTTGTGCTGTGGTCTCCAGAGCTGGACACAGTACTATGGGGGGGGGGGGGGGGGGGGTCTCAGGAGAGGGGAGTAGAAGAACAGAAGCACTCCCCTTGACAGGCGTGCCACACTTCTTTTGATGCAGCACAAGATACAGTTGGCTTTCTGGGCTGCACTTCCACAGTGCTGGCTCATGTTGAACTTTTCATCAGCCAGAACTCCCAAGAATTTCTCCTCAGGGCTGCTCTTAATCCACTCATTGCCCAGCCTGTATTTGTGCTTGGTATTGCCCTGACCCAGGTGCAGGACCTTGCACTTGGTCATGTTGAACTTCATGAGACTGGCATGTGCCCACATCTCAGGCCTGCCAAGATCCCTGTGGATGACATACGTTCCCTCCAGCATGTTGACCGCACCACACAGCTTGGTGTCATCAGCAAACTTTCTGAGGATGCACTCAATCCCACTTACCATGTCACTGACAAAGATGTTAAACAGGACCTGTCCCAGTACAAATCCCTGAGGAACACCACTTGTTACTGGCCTCCACTTGAACATCAAGCTGTCGATTGTAACTGTTTGAGTGTGACCATCCAGCCAATTCCTTACCCATTGAGTCATGCTTCCATCAAATACATCTGTCTCCAATTTAGAGACCAGGATGCCATGTGAGGCAGTGTTGAAGGCTTTGCTTAAGTCCAGGTAGATGACATCAGTTGCTCTTTCCTTGTCCACTGATGCTGTTACTCCATCATAAAAGGCCATCAGATCTGTCAGGCACAATTTGCCCTTGGTGAAGCCATGTTGGTTGCCACCAATCTACTCATTTTCCATATGCCTTAGCAGAGCCTTCAGGAGGATCTGCTCCATGATCTTGCCAGGCACAGAAGTGAGACTGGTTGGTCTGTAGTTGCCTGAGTCTTCCTTTATTCACTTTCTGAGAACAGAAGCGATGTTTCCCCTTCTCCAGTCAGTGAGCACTTCACCAGACTGCCTTCACTTCACTTCTTCATGATAGAAAGCAGCTTAGCAACTTGGTCTGCTAGCTCCCTCAGGATCTGTGGATGGATCTCATCAGGTCCCATGGACTTGTGGACCTTCAGGGTCTTTAGATGGTCTTGAACCTGATCTTCACTTACAGTGGGCAGATCTTCCTTCTCCCAGTCCCTGCCTTTGGCTTCTGCAATTTGGGAAGTATGCCTAGAGCCCTTGCCACTGAAGACTCAGGCTGGGTAGTCCTTTGTGGTCCTCCCAGTCTATCTGTCCTTGTTTCTACTCTCTGTAGATTATATTTTTGCCTTTAAGTGTGTCCAGGAACTCCTTGTTGCTCCATGCAGGCCTCCTAACATTCTCACCTGCCTTCCTCTTTTTTAGGACACATTGCTCCTTGGCTTGGAGGAAGTAGTCCTTGAATACTGACTGACTTTCTTAGGTCTCTTTCCCCTTCCCCCTCTCCCTTCTCCCCAGATCACAATGAATAATTGATTAGAAACACAAATTCATACCCATAAAATAATTTTCTAAAAATCAGATATGTTCTAAACTCTATGATAAGTGGAGAGAAACATTTCCAGAGTATGATTCATCTAATATTTTTTATATCTGTTTCATATTAACATAAATCACTTCTATAAATGTTGATTTCTTTGTATCTGAAATCTCTGTTGACTAGCTCAGGCTCAGATATTTATTAGATCAAGCTCAAACTCAGTTCTAAATCAGCAGTCTGAGACTTCTACAAAGGAGTTCCAGTCTAGTGAGTATCCTAATGGTTGCTTATTCATTGGTAACCTTTCTTTTGCGTTAGTTATTTCACTCTATATCTGAGAAAGTTTAGGTGATGTGGTCACTGTGATCAATAAACTAATATGAAAATTTCAGTGTATTGATCCTTACTGAAAAATTCCTCATCAGTTCTAACAGTTCCCATTATTAAAGTGCTGCATAAAGAGTGGAAGCTCAGTTCACTCAGGTAATCTTCTCAACCTGTATTCTCAATCAATTTTTCATTTGTGAATTAATACAAGCTCCTTTACACTTCGAGAAGGACTCAAGATACGTATCTAACACAGAACATGCTTCCACAAAACCATAGAGTTCTCCTTGTTCTTCTGTGTACCATTAGAAAGATTCCTAGCTTTTTCTCATCTGTGACAAGTTTAAATGACTAGGATTAGAAAATAATTGATAAATAATTTTGTTAGAAAAAAAAAATTCATTGCTTATTTCTTCCTAATTCTGACTCCATCTTTTTTAAATAGTTCCTGTTATAACACTCAGACTGACCAATGTGGAGCAGGAGAGTTTAACACTTTTGATATTAAGTGTTAAGATAATTAAAGATATGTTACTGTAACCTGTTGTGAGTTTTGGAGGGTACTTTTTTGTTTGGATTTTTTTTTGTTTGGTTGCACTTATTTATTCAATTAAATGAGACTTAGGAATGAGCTATAAATTTGCCTGGGTACTTGTAACTACATGTTAATTTTCCACACTTCCCTTCCTCCTCCTCACATGAATAACTTCTGTACCTGCGCAATTTCTGCCAAGTTTTACAAAGGTCTCTCAAGCAACTGAGAGAAAGCAGGTTAGTTACTAAATACTGTAGGAGGTATATAACTTAAATGCATACAAAGCCTAGTTTTATTTCTACTGTTCGTAGAATGACAAGTTTTAAGATTCAAATTCAAAAGCTTTATTATTGCTTATTTACTCAGGTTTTTAAATTGTAATGATAGAAAGAAGCTTACAATTGTTTGGTCTTTTTGATTAGTTTATAAAGAAAAAAAAAGCCAATTAGAATAAAAGATTATTTCTCTACAATGCCTAATAATAAACTATGTACTTATTAATTTTTAAGTAATAGGAGTTATTTTACTTGTTTGTTCCATTAAAACTAGCTTGTATAAAGTTTGGCGCCACCTTTTCTGTTCCCTGCCTCTCTACTACTGTGAAGTTTTTTACTAATTCCAGATAGAGCTAGAGAAAGGAGTTTTGCATAGTCCTACAGGTACTTGAAATTTGGTGATTTGTACAGAACAGTACAAATGAGTGTCTCATGAATAAAAAAATGCTGCAGATAAAATGTTTGATAGGAACTAAGGGTGTGGTGCAGAAGAGATTACAGCTGGCCAGCCATTACATGCAAAACTAAGTGACAGTAGGCTGAGCAGATACTACAGTATATATATCTAAGTGACAAGTTTATGTAGCTCACTACTCAATGAACAATTCCCTTGGGATTTTTGGAAGCTAGCTATTTCAAAGACTGTATCATTTGATTAAGCTCAGTTAAAGAACAATAACTTTGTAAGAATCATTTAAATCATATCCTGAAGCAGTTAGAACATTACTGAAACATTTGCTACAAGTGGATTGGTACATTTCTTAGGAAATCTTCGCAGATTTTAGTGGGGGGATTCCTCTTCTTGCATGGAACTATATAAACTTTAGTGAGGTTTTTTTTCATAGAAACAGACATTTTATGAGCTAGGAAAAACTACACGATCAATTCCACTTTAGGTAATGACATCTTAAATCCTACGGATTATGTGAATACATCTAAATTCTGTGACCAAATTTGAATGTATTGCTTTTCCTCACTGAAGTAAACAAGGATACGTAAGTATTGCAATGTTCTGAAAAACAAATGCTGTGGTCAATATGATGAAAATGCAGTTCAAGAATTTCATGTTATCAATTTTTATTCGAAGTACTTTGCTCTTCCCCAAATATGAGACACTAATGTGCAGTTCATCAGCTAAGTCTTGTTGATCTGGGCATGTCTTGCTTGAATGCACGTTTGAATGCACCTTCAATATAGAACAGATTTAAATACTATTTTTTGTACATATGTCGCCATGTAGTAACTTTATTTTAATCATACTAGCTATTTTCCCAAAACTGTTTCTTTTAAGTATCAGGTGAGTGGGAAGATTCAGAACACCTTTAAAATAAATCTTATTTTATGTATTATACATACCTACCTTGGAGTGCAAATTCTTTGAAGACAAAATTTTATATAGAATTAGAGAGATTGGAGACAACAAGTAATTGCCTTCTAAGAGTAACCACTTCAGCAAAATATTGCACTTGTGAAGTATTAACTGTAAGTATCTAAGGTATGGATCATTGTATTTATTACTAATATTTGCTCAGTATAGTTCACTTAATAATATTTCTATGCTATACTAAACTTAAAATTTTGATTTTTTACTCACAGGAATATTTTTATTTCTACATGTACTTGCTTATGGTGTTACATGCTCCACATACTTCCTATTTAGTGTTTTGAATGAAAGATTCACACAGAATATTTTCAATTAATATATTTAATCAATAAATCAGTCACAATACTTCTCTCAAAAGCCAGTTTATAATTCATTCAGATAATCAGCTTTATTCCCTGAGTTGCCGTCTTGATGCAAAATCCAAGACAGTGAAACTATGGAGGTTGATAAACAAAAGTGCTCTCACTTCAGAGAATCGCAGAATAGTAGGGTTTGGAAGACACCTCTGGCAATCATCTAGTCCAACCCCTCTATCAAAGCAGGTTCGCCTAGAGCAGGTTACACTCTAGATGGAATATGTCCATGTGGGTTTTGAAAGTCTTCAGAGAAGGAGACTCCACGACGTCTCTCCACAGACTGTTCCAGTGTTCCATCACCCTCATAGTAAAGAAGTTTCTTCTGATGTTGAGGTGCAACTTACTATGTTCTAGCTGGTGTCCACTACGCCTTGTCCTACCACTGGGCACCACTGAAAAGAGACTGTCCCCACCCTCTTGGCAACTTTCCTTTAGATATTTATAAACTTTGATAAGATCCCCTCTCAGCCTTCTCTTCTCCAGAGTAAACAGCCTCAGGTCTCTCAGCCTTTCCTCATAAGAGAAAAATTCCAGCCCCCTAATTATCTTTTTAGCCCTCTGTTGGACTCCCTTCAGTAGTTCCCTGTCTCTTTTGAACTGGGGAGCCCAGAACTGGACACAGTACTCCAGATGTGGCCTCATCTCTGCAGAGTAGAGGGGGAGGAGAACATCCCTTGACCCGCTGGTCACACACTTCTTAATGCACCTCAGGATAACATTTGCCTTCTTGGCCACAGAGTACATTGCTGGCTTATGGTTAACTTATCCACCAGGACTCCCAGCTCCTCTCTGTAGAGCTGCTTTC
Organism: Coracias cyanogaster; assembly: GCA_033124195.1. Lineage (NCBI taxonomy): Eukaryota > Metazoa > Chordata > Aves > Coraciiformes > Coraciidae > Coracias > Coracias cyanogaster. The sequence goes on along the minus strand of JAVSBS010008834.1, from coordinate 67,959 downwards.
CAGCAGGTCAACCCCTAACCTATACTGATGCATGGGGTGACTCCTCCCTAGGTGCAGGATTCTATACTTGCCCTGACTTGCCTTGTCGCTTGTTATCTCAATTTATATAAGCAGACCTCATGTCACAGCTAAATTTTTTATTCTTCACTTGAGTATGTATTTCCACTGACTAAAATACATGAAACATCTAAACTGCCTGACCTGTTTAGCAATGGAGTCTCAAAAGGCCATAAGAAACAGAGGAGTCAACCTCAACTTTTTTGATAAAAACAGAACACAACAAACAAAGAATTCTCAAAAGACTAACTTCTATGTGTCTGGTATCTTGTTACTATCTGATTGATTTTTATTTTTTTAGTGAGGATTTTAGTAGGTACACATGGACCTTTGATCTTCCATTCATATAGCCTTCTTCATCATGAAAAAAATAGCTTTTTCTCCAGCTTATTCCTTCAGGTCATTAAAAAACAAACTCATCACTAGGCATTAGGTATATATCTTTGATTTTAAAATGAACATACTTAGATTGTGAGGGCTGCTTGTATGATTTAATTTTCATTTTTTTCCTGAACAGTGTTTTGTCTTTAAAAATTTTTATTGTAAACCACACATAAAATATTAAAATTCTCTGAACACATAATACTTAATAATGTAATTTTAAAATTTAATTTAATGTTATAAGTATTTAAAATAATTAATAACTTGGACTAATAATTAATTTTTCAAATTGTAATGGCCTATAATGGCAGATTTAAAATTTCATACTGTCCCTTAAGAAGCCACATAACAGAACTGATGAGTAAAAATGGCTTATGGTAATCAAATTTATTGTGAATAGCAAGTTGACAAATAATAAATTCAAGGCATGCAGATACATTTAAAACTTGCTTTAAAGCTGATTAATTAGTAACATTTTCAAGTAATGAAATATTAGAACATTAGAATGTGAATTAGATTTGGAATATCTGAACACATTTAATCTGTGAGACCTAAATGTCAGTAAGGTCTGTAGCAGGTAGTAATCTTTTCACTTACATTGAATTTTGAATTTTATTTAAATTAAGTGTGAAAAAATGTTAACCTATGCTTTAAATATTTCTGGAGATCTAGAAATCCTAGAAGAAAATAATATAAACATATATAGGTGTATGTGACTATATATGTATCAGTACATATATATAAGGAAATGCATATAAAAATATATGTAAAAGAACCACATGTATAAGGGAGGCCTGGTATTAGAGCATAATAAATACGTATCACAGCTGAACGTGCTTAATAATATGTGCAGTTTGATCCTATAGTAGATAACAAAGAATTAGGTTCAAATAGCATCAACTCTTTTATGTTCTCCTAAATAGTATTAGGACATTCACTAATGTTGTATCTGTCACTAAGCACTTACAAGCTGTCATAGATTTCTTCCACTACAGTAACAAGTGTCTGAGATTTTGATAGTATGACTTCCCCTTGAAAAAGAAATCTGAAAAAGGACAGAAATCTGTTCATATAGAAATGAACATGCATGCCTAAGAAACCTACTGGATACCAGAAACCTGATCTCGTAGTTATGAGCTCACTGACTGTTTTTCACGGTCATGGAGACATCTTTGAAAGCAGAAACTTTCAAATGCACTAAGGAATATTAAAGAAGAATGGGATGCAACATGAAACAAATTTCTATCTCCATAGCATACACACTGTCATGGTTTCAGCACATAACTTGGCACTAATTCACTCACTCTTCATCTAAATGTTCCTTGAGCCTTCTATAACTGTTCCCTAATCTTGCAAGGATTGTCTTAGGATGAGATTCAGCTCATAAATAATTACCTAAATATAGATACCTGCATGTAGCCTGACTGTTTGCTATATATCTAATTCTCCACTGAAGTTCATAAAAACCCATATAAGTTGTCTAAACATTTGTGTCTAGTATAATCTGAAATGCCCTCAGATATACAGAACATCTGAACAGGCTGAAAGTTGTAACAGCACTGGCAGGAGACTCGCATTTAGCAAAAGCAGCACGACAGCAAGAAAAGGTAACTTAGGACATCTCAAACTGCAACAAGAGCTGTGGAATTCAAATAACTAGTGTGATATAAAGGACACATTTGAGATAGTCCTATAGTGAACAGTGTTGTGTACCTGGTATCATGCTTCATCATTAATTATTTGGATGTTTAAGGAACAATCTGGCTCGTCATCTGCATGTATGAGAAAATGGACCAACCTGAGACAAAGCAATTGACTGAACTCCTAGCTGTCCTCACAACAAAATATTTGACTCATTAGTACAGGTGCTCTATGAGGGTCAGTTTCATATAATCCCAACGTTCTCCAGGCAGTTCCTAACATCACTTTTGCAACTCACAGGTGACATTTGTATGCTTAAATGTGTTGATTAGGATGGATCTGACCACTCCAAATACTATTCCACATCATTTCTTCTGCAGAATTGTTCAAACTGTGCATTGATAAAACATGTAATGAGCACAAACTGTTTCAGAAGATGCAGAAGTGGTCACAGAGAATAGACGTTTACAGTTATTCGGAGAGATCTGTGGTAGTTTTAAGATATTAACAATGGATCATGCAGATGCTTGGTCACTCAGGACCATAGACCAGTTGGATATAAGGAATTTTTAGAACCAGTTTGAGAAGTGTCACTTGATCTAGCTGAAGACACCTTCACAGAGACCTTTGCAACAAAGACTTCTGTCACAAGCTGTACAGCCATAGACACTTACTGGAATGCAAAGTCCAGCCCAAAGTTCATGGGCTGAATTTCCCCTCAATGACCGTGTATGCTACTTCACGACAGTCTGTATTTCCTTTTCCTATTGCATTCTTTACTCTAGCTGCACATCCCCGGCTAGTTTATTTCAAGTAGGAGTGAAACCTTCCAGTCCTCATCCCTTCCACTAGAGGATTTCATTAGGGCACAAGAACTAGTGCCTGCTTAACTTTTATCCAGCCAAAGCTTTCTAAGAAAACCACAAATATATAGATACAACTGTATATTTATAAAATTCCATGTGTCTCTCTGCACATGTATATCTATACGTGTGTTTACGTAGATTTATTAAAATGTATATTGCTATGTATATATAAAAAACCCACACATTAGATAACTTCTTATTTCCAATTACCACGTTAATCCAGTAATTATTATTTATGTAAATGGTAGCATCTCTAATAGTTGATTTGTTTTCAGTAAGACTACAGAAGTCTCAAAGAGCATATCCATACTTCTGAAAAAAAGATAGCCAAAGGAGAGGTTTGAACACTGTATTATCTCTCTACTTCCCAGCTCAGATTTGAGCCATTCCAACTACATCTGTAGTATAAATGTGCCATTGAGTTTCCTACTCAAAATAATGAGAATTAAAGTGAATATGCACCACCTTAGGTTTCAGAGTCATAGACTTGTCCCTTGTTTGTTTTTTATTTATCATAATAGACAAAGCCAGACTGTCTGGTTTCCCCTGAACTTCAGTAACATGTCAGATTACATACATTTTTGGCACAGAAGCCAGCTATTCAACAACTGCCAAATCAGCTGTGACTCTGCAATATATCTCATGGGATATGAAAAAATCTAAAAAAGTACCAAAACAGATGCTTCTTGTACAGGTGAGAGTATGTTGTTTTCCTCCATCTGTCCAAAATTTCTTAGGGTTAAGGTTTCAGTACTGAAGTTTAAACTCAAATACATGCATACATTTACACTTGCACCCATTTATATTTAATCTGTCTCTCAAACAGGTTTTCCTCTCCCAGATTGTTGTGAACTGATAGTATAAGTACTCACACATGAAAAAAATGATCTGGAGAAGTTTCAGTATTGATCAGTTGATGTTATTAAGGTTTCTTCTACAGTGGCGGTGGGTTATTTTTTCTTGATGTTTGGTTTTGTTTGTTTGTTTTCCCTCCTCTGTATTGGTCTTTCCATTTACAGTCAAACAACATAGGTTTTGCTCATTTTACATTCTCCTCCCCAAACACTAGCACTTCAGCTTCCTCTACATGCTTTATTTCTTCTTTTGTTGGTGGTATGTATATTTTATTTCTGTCAGCATTTTCTCCTTAATTATGCCTTCTTAGATCAAATGCAGACATCTGTGCAGTCTTAAGCATCATGTGAAGAATTATTTCTGGCATAGAATCCCTTATGCATAGCTTAAAACTAAGCTATTACACCAGTAGTGCTCTATACTAGAGTAATTTTGATCAACTCTCACTGCAGTTATAAACTCTGTAAATGTGGGAGAGAAAATGGATATTATACAAAGATTTGAAAGACAACAGCTGTGGACAAGCTGTACAGCTGGCACATTTTAACTCATCATAGCTGTCAAATGCAACCGACAAGTGTAGTTCATTCCCAGCTCTTCATTGCTTTCCTTAAAAACACAATTTCACATTGCAAGTGAGTTTTCTGTCTTTTGGGTAAGAGAAAGGGAAAGATAAAGAGAAGAGAGAAGGAGAAATTGAGAGATAGAGACAGGAGGAAGGGAATAAGAGAGGGAGGAAGGATCTGTCTTTTCATAAGAAGGAGGGAGGGAAAAGATAGATTTTACATGCAGATTTTTCAGTCATTTAACAGTTTACCTCAGAAACAATGATTGGGGGGAAAAATCTGCTGCTTTATCAAGGCAAAGTACCATAATTGGCTCAAAGACACCTTAAGCCACGCAACCAAGGGTAGATAAAATTTAAATACTTAAATTTTTCATTAAAAATATGCTGTAAAGATATTCACCTAGCACATTTAAAACCAAGTAGATAGCATGAAATAAAATTTATGATTGGCTGCCTCAGCAAACTGATATTTTCAATTCAAATATTTTTTACATGTTTTACCTGTACATTACTTTTTAATGTTCAGAAATATTTTGGGGAGAAAAATATTGTTGTGATTAATACAAAGTGTGCTGTAATTAAAGCAAACTTAATTACGCAAACACTACTTAAGAATCAGAAATGAGCTTCAACATTAGATTACACATATGTACAATTCAATTTCTGAAGCTGAGTTGCTTCTGAAGCTGGGTGTCAAAAGTTCCCACTGTAGTTAATGCCTATTTGGTTTACCCTAAAAGCATTCATTTGTGTTTGGTCCATTGTAAAATTGTCTAGACTCCACTGAATGTACTGACAAAATCTTCACTGGCTATAGTGGGATTTAGACATTTAGCATACCTTTAAATAACTGTGGAAGGTAGTTGCCTTTTTTTAAGACACAGGTTTAAAAGCCTTTTTGTACCCTGCTTAGGTTACAGCTGCCAATTCCAGGATGGTGCAAGTCTCCCACAAATTCTGTGTCACATTTGCAACTTCTGCAAAGAAGTCTTAGACACCATGGAATATCTAAAGCAGTCCCCTGGAAACTAGTCAGTAGTCTAAGAGCCTAAGAAAAGAGCAGTCAGCCTCATCTCTTTGCCCAGTAAGAACATGGAACAAATCCTCCTGGAAGCTATGTCAATGCATCTGGATGACAGGGAAGTGCTTAAGGACTTTGCCCTCATGAGACCCCACCTGGAGTACTGCATCCAACTGTGGAGCCCCCAGTACAAGAACAATATGGACCTTTTGTTGCAGGTCCAGAGGAGGGCCACAAGAATGATCAAAGGGATTTACTCCTCCTCTTATCTCAGAAGGAAGTGATACTGTAATTTTATAAAAAATAATGTGTGTAGGCAGAAAATATAGTAGGAAATGGGTCGCATAGTAAATTATTGAAAAATGTTGATATTTCTGTTACGTGGTCATAAATAAAAGTGATTACAACCAGTTGAAATTACTGTCTAGGAGACAGTTTTGGTGAAAATGTTCAGTATGTAACAGAAATTGTGGTTACAGAAAAAGGAGTTATTGCAGCAGCACAATACACACACGCTCACATACACACACACATATACAGAATCTTTGACTCCATCCAACTCAACCAACTGGCAGGAAAAATCTTCTGACATAAGATGTCTAAGAGTAAAGCAACTAAGGGCAGATAGGCATCTCTTCTTAAAAGTGAGATGAAAATCATTGATAGAAAATGATACAAATTTGTATATAAGAGAATAAAGCATAGTAAGGGCTAAAGTTTCTCTTTGATAACTTAAAGAAATAAATTTGGCCAAACATGAATGAAGGTTATTTCTAGGCAAGTAAGAAACATCACAATGTATCTACATGCAAAAAGTGGCAGATTCATGAACGGAAATCAGAGAAACGGAAGAGGTTCATTAATATTGAAAGCACTTAAGTGCTGAATTTATGGCTTTTATGAGGACTATAGCTGATATTAATAGAAATGTATTAAGACTGATAGTAACTTGGGAATCAAAACCACAAGCTAAAACAAGGAAAGAACAAATGACTGGTCTACATGTATGCAAATAAACAGGGTCTGATGAAACATACGTTCAAGAATTTTTGAAGTGTTTGTGTCTGAAATGCTGGTAGTTATTAATAAATTCAATCAAAACAATAATATTCCTCTGTTTGATAACCAGCAAGTGATATCTATCTTTATTAAACCTTTTAATGCATTCACTCATCCTATTGTAATTTTCAGAATTGGTCTTTTTCAGTTAATAGTAATTATAATGAGTATCCTGTTTGAAAATAATTAATTGGAGTGGAATTTAACCAGCATGTCTGACAACCTCCCCAACATATAGGCATTGTAAGGTAAGAAGCTTTTCAAGGCATATTTCATTACAGATGCAGAACATTATGTTTTTAAACTACCATCAAGATATCCTTTTTTTGTTTTTCACATTGATTAGAAAATATTTTTGCCATTTTAAAATGTTTTGCAAAGAATACAATTCCAATACTCTGCAATACCAATGTTTTAATTCCTTTCAGAAGAGACAGAAAAAAAATACTTCCTGCTTGAACTGGACCAAATTTTTTTTTTTTAAAAGGCACAGTTGCTGTGGCTGCAGGGGACCAAAATAAATGCCAAGTACTGGGGAGATGTCATTTCACTAAGAACTAAACCCTTGTTTCTCTGTTGAGGAGCAGATAACAAAAAGGTCTGTTCAAAATTGTTGATCATGATAGCTGCCAGACTATAATACTAATTTCTCACTTGGTTTGACAGCTAAATTAAAAGATATATAATGAAGAGACAATGCATGCAGGGCAAGAGCACAATTGGTTGGAAAAAGCATCCTTTTAATGATGCTCCCAAACTTGAAGGTTATTTGCTGTCAAACCTCACAGCAATCTTTCTTGTTTCCAGTTCTGTTCACCGATTTATGTTTTTTTAAATATAAGAAAGGAAAATTATAAGCACTTTAAGTGGCTAGACTACAATTCAAAGTTTTCCAACTGAATAAATTTTTATCTTGCTCCATAATTTTTATGTATACATTAGGAAGTATTTGTTGGGAAAAAAAAAAGAAAAACTAATTTATAATAGAGTCTTACAAGCCACATTCTATCAATAAAATGCCCCAAGGAGCAAACTGTGTACATGTAGACCTATACATGTCAAGGGGTGCCTAAGAGAAGTGATACTGCTTCATGAAGACAAATAATTGCACCTGAGAGATGAGGCATCCAGCCTGCAGAGAATGATGTATTAATTATACTATTAACTTACATGAAGGAAAATGAGAAACATAAGGTAATAAACTTCAGGAAAATTAAAGAAACAATGAAAAAATAAAATAACTTCAAAGTTAGTTACAAAAATGTTTATAGAGTAAGCTTTCGAAAACTAACCTGAAAGGTCCTGAAACTTCAACAAACTCAAAATTGTACTGTTGCAATAAAGAGAAAACAAATTCTGGGAATAGTGATGACAGTATTTACTGAAAGAAATAAGAGGTGTTATGGCTCTTTTCTAGAATACTCCGGTAAGTTTCATAGAATTATAGAATCATAGAATGGTTCAGGTTGGAAGGGACCTTAAATATAATCTAGTTCCAACACCTCCCTCCCGCCATGGCCAGGGACACCTCCCACTAGACCAGGTTGCACAAGGCCTCATCCAACCTGTTCTTGAACACATCCCTGGGCAACCTGTCCAGTGTCTCACCACCCTCATAGTGAAGAACTTCTTCCAAGTTTGATTTGAACCCATTACTCCTCGTCTTGCCCCTAAAAGCCCTAGTAAAAGGACCCTCCCCAACTTTCTTGTAGGCCCCCTTTAGATACTGGTAGGCCACCAGTGGAGCACCATGGAGCATTCTCTTCTCCAGGCTGAACAACCCCAACTCTTTCAGCTTGTCTTTGGAGGAGATGTGCTCCAGACCTATGATCATCTTCGTGGCCCTCCTCTGGACAGGGCGGTCCATATCCTCCTTGTGCTATAGACTACAGAGCTGGACACAGTACTAAAGTGGCGTCTCACAAGAATGGAATAGAGGGGAAGAATCTCCCTTCTTGACCTGCTGGCCACACTTCTTTTGATGTAGCCCAACATAAAGTTGCCTTTCTCTCCTGCATTTCCGTAGTGCCGGCTCATCTTGAGCTTTTCTTCAACCAGCACTCCCAAGACTTTATCCTCAGGACTGCTCTTAATCCACCCATTGCCCAGCCTGTATTGGTGCTTGGGATTCCCCTGACCAAGGTGCACGACCTTGCACTTGAACTTCATGAGTTTGTGTGGGTCCACCCCTCAAGCCTGCCAAGGTCTAGCTGAATGGCATCACTTCCCTCCAGCATGTCGACTGCATCACATAGCTTGGTGTTGACAGCAGACTTGCTGAAGGTACACTCAATTCCACTATCCATGTCATGACAAGTATATTGAATGCCACCAGTCCCAGTACAAATCCCTGAGGAACACCACTTGTTAGTGGCCTCCACTTGAACATCGAGCTGTTGATTGCAACTCTTTGAGTGTGACCATCCAGCCAATTCCTTATCCACTGAGTGATCCCTCCATCAAATCTACCTCTCTCCAATTTAGAGACCAGAATGTTGTGCAGGACAGTGTGGAACACTTTGCACATGCCTGAGTAGATGGTGCCAATTTTTCTTCCCTTATTCAGTGGTGCTGAAACTCCATCACAGATGGCCACCAAATTTGTCTGGCATGACTTGCCTTTGATGAAGCCATGCTGAATGCTACTAATCACCCCCTCATTTTCCATGTGCATTAGCAGAGCCTTCAGGAGGATCTGCTCCTTGATTCTGCTGGGAACAGAGGTGAGACTGACTGGTCTGTAGTTTCCTGGGTCTTCCTTTTTTTCCCTTTCTGAAGAAAAGGTTTATGTTTCCCCTTTTCCAGTCACTGGGAGCTTCACCAAACTGCCATGACTTTTCAGATATGATGGAAAGTGGCTTAGCAACTTAATCTGACAGTTCCCTCAGGACCCTCGGATGCATATCCTTGGGTCCCATGGACTTGTACACCTTAACATTCTTTAGATGATCTTGAACCTGATCTTCACTTACAGTAGGTGGCATCCTGGCATTCCTCTTTTGAAGACAAAAGCATGCTGAAGAAAGTACACTTTATTTAATTATGCCTGTATGGCTTATGCAGACAGTTCTAAAATACAGTACTCATGTTTCCAGCTGACATGGCGCAATCCAGATCTAGTCCAAAAACTTTGTTACTACATTGGACTTCACTCTAGACTTGAGACTAGTTTCTCAAGTATGTGACTATGCTGGTATCAGAAGAGGTTTTGAATCAAGGCTGGATCAGAGCCTTGATCAGAGCCAGCTTGGACAGGCAGACCACATATGAGTCTATTTTTATAAGACAATACAGAGTTTTTTCCAGAGGGACTGGAAATAAAAGATAGTAAACGTGCTAAAAATGAAGTATGAAAGTTTTGAAAACAAATGGAAGAAAATACCTCAGTAAATTTCTTCTCAAAATATCAATAACCTTTTCTTTCAAAATAGTATCATTAGATGAAGAAAAGCAGTAAGTGTTGCTAGTAATGTGATTCTACAAATATTACTTTAAGGTTCTTTTTGTTATTTTATTGATGTGTCAATTGTACTGCAAGCTTCCGTCAAAGTGTTTATTTTCTACCTATTATTTCTCTGAGGGGCCAAAAACCTGGTTCACTGATGTGTTTCTAGCATATTTTTTCAACACTTGTTAAAAAAAATCTGTTAAAAGATAACAGCTAAGTATAGCAGGATTGTAGCTGCCACACTCACAGTTTCAAATCACAGGAAAAAGGTCATAGCTTTCTTTACTTCTCAAAAACATCAGGTGAAAACCTTTTCAATTTTTTTACTTTTCCCTTGAATTCAGCCACAGATATGTTATGATCTCCAGTTTTGTTGTGTTACAAATACTGACTTTCCTCTATGGTTTCCTCTAGCCATATTAGTCAATAAAGAATGGCTAGATTACCTCAAAAGGCTTGTTTATACACAAGCTGTTACTTCATCTGGCTCACAGTTCCCACTTCTTAATCCCAAAGCATCATCTCCTGTTGTTACTGAGGACTTTTTTTTTTTTTATATGATCCAAGACAGTAATATGAGGCCAGTTTCACTTATATATATTCTAAGAATTAGCTCAGTGAAAGAGTAATTATTTTAGGCTTCTCAACTACCTTTTTTTTTTCATGGTACTATACTACTTTTTTAAGACTTATTTGAAAAATGTGGAAACTCTGGAATAATTTCTAGAACGAATCAGAGTGAAATGCAGAACAGTCAATATCTCAGTGGTTAGAGCATTAATTCTGCACATATCCATTAACCTGAAGACCTCGGGAACATATTAAATGAATGAATTAAATATAGGGGTATGATTTTTTTCCCATTTATAGACAGATAAATTTAAAACTCATCCACTAATATGTTTCTCCAGCAGAATATAAATATATCCTAGGAAAGTTTTTCCAGAACATGCTTGGGTATGTCTATGACCCAAAATCAAGAGGGAACTAGAAAACTTATTTTACTCTTCAAAATGTATTAGTGAGTGTAGTACTTCCTTAGGTCACCGATTTTTGAAGTTTAATCTATTTTTTTAAAAAAATTTGGGGTCCCCATAAAATATTTTGTAAAGTACATATATTTAAAATGAATTATTTTGAAATATAGTTTATTTTAATTCCCTTTTGACTTACTGTGTAAGTTGCTAATTTAGGTTTCATGTAATGTCAACACAGCCACAGAAAGCTGTACTTCTTTTATCTTTTAACCTTGTTTAACAGTGATAACTTTAATCTTTTAATCAATTTCTTTAAATGGCCTGTCACTTCAAAGACTGAAGTCTAGTGTTTATATCTTTAGAGTTTAATTCCAAAATTCTACAAAGGCGCTCATCATTCATCTATCATGTTGGTATTAGCTGTTGAGGGCAGACCACGATATACGGAAACAGACATCATGTTCTTCTTGGTGCTAAACATAAGACCTGAGGGGAAAAGTAACTGTATATGCAGACAAGCTTATCTTCAGCATAGTCACTTCTTCCAAAAAAATGTATTTCCACAAGAGACAAATGCTCAGAACTAGATTTGTATACAAAGGCAATGATATTGTTCTACTTCCAGGATATTATGATAAAGCTGAAGCCAATTTGCTTACACTAATGTAAAATTTGAGTATGCAAACAGATATCTAAGGAGGAGTAGTTTAACTGATATTATAATCATAGAGGCCTTGTATGAAAATAAAAAATAATAATCAGAAATGCCTCATTTGGCTTACTTTCTAAGTAAGAAATGGAAAATCTAAAGAAATAATGGACTCAAAATTTGAGATATTTACTGGCAAGAGGTACAAAGATGGACTTCAGACTGTAGAGAGGCAAATTTGCATGTAAAATTAGATGCTTAATGCAGCAGTTCTATTCAGTACTTGGAAATCCGTTCAATGTCCTAAACAGAGGAATCTGGTGTTCAGAGCTTCAGACTGGAGAAGAAAGGTTCTGTGAAGTGGCCTTCCGGTATCTGAAGGGTGCTTACCAGAAAGCTGGGGAGGGACTTTATACTAGGGCTTGTAGTGATAGGACGAGAGTTCAAATCAGAAGAGAGTTGATTTAGGTTAGAAACTCAAAAGAAGTTCATTACTATGAGGGTGGTGAGATACTGGAACAGGTTGCCCAGGGAAGCTGTGGATGCTCCATCACTGAATGTGTTCCAGAACGGTTTGGATGGGGCCTTACACAACCTCCCACTAGGAGGTGTCCATGGCCATGGTGTGGGGGTGTTGGAACTACATGAGCTTTAAGGTCCTTTCCAATCTGAACCGTTCTATGATCAGGTTACTTAGACTGAATGCATAAATTTTAGTTAAAATTATCTGTGATGAATTTCTGCCAGATGTAAGATTATGTATCTAATAATACTGTTTGCAGTCTTACATTTCTCATGAAAACTTTTTACTCTTTGTATTTTAAATCAGTTAAATTATAAAAGCAACCACTTATTAACATGAAGCAGGATTTTCATTAATTAATAAGTTGAGGCTTTATTTGCACTATCTATGGATATGATTCATAGAGAAAATTGTTTCAAAGAAACAGGAATTTTTTAGTGAATCTGTTAAAGTTGAATTATGAAGTGGAAGTGTTCTTGACTCCTAGTTCCATATACTTCCTAGCCCACTCCGTATACTTCATTACCTACTTTCTTAAACTAGTAGGTACAGTGCTTAGTGTGATTCTTGCGCTGTGGAAACAGAATTGTATTTGTTAATGGAGTTGATTTATTATAAAACATTTTTTTATAGTGTATTAAATTAAGAAAATGATTTAAAATGTACTTTGTAGCATTTGTCAGATCTATTTTAGTGCACAACACTAGTAATTACTTGATTAAAATCAAATCTGACATGTTGATAATATTTTAATTAGTAATACTTCTATGACTTGCTGGGAGGTGACATGCTAATTTTGGCTTACAGTTTGACAGACTGGCTGGGAAGCAGATGGAGCTAACTCGTAGAGTGGTCTCCCTCCTACCTTTCATTTTTATAATCTGTGGTAAAATGAAGCTTCTTGGTAGAGATGGAAAAGGTGGCATGAATTCTCTTTTTAATCTCAGAAAAATTTGGCTTCCCTGTTTACCTTTGCATTTACCAACACGGTACATATCTATGGAACAGCTATTTTATTTAACAGATAGTGTTGCTAAGAATGATCATAGATTCATAACAATCATAGAATAGTTTGAGTTGGAAGGGACTTTTACAGGTCATCCATTCTAACCCCCACCCTGCAATGAGCACGGACACCTCCAACTAGATCAGGTTGCTCAGAACCCTGTCCCATCTGACACTGAATGTTTCCAGGGGTGGAGCACCTATCACCTCTCTGGGCAACCTGTGACAGTGCTTCACCACTTTTTATTATTTCATAATAAAAGATTTCTTCCTTATATCTAGTCTAAATCTCCCCTTTTTTAGCTTAAAACTAGATAGAAAAGTCAAATTAAAACTAATAATTGTATGAAATTGTATGAAAAGCGTACCTAAGATTTTAATTAACTAAAGGAAGTAGTCACATTTTGTGTGACTCGGTAACTCTGGAGGCAAGTGTAACAAAGGAATTGAGGAAAGTCAGTGATTGTCATAAGATTTTGCTAAATCACAGCTCCTCAGTAGTGTAGGTTTTCAGGAACAGAACTTAAGTCATTGTTTTGCTGACATCAACCTTAAATGTTAAAAGTAGATACTGCAGAGTCTTCACAGTGGCCTTCAGCATGGCTATATTGAAAGAAAAATTGCACTGAATTACAGAATCACAGAATTGTTATGGTTGGAAAGGACTTTTAAGATCAGGGAGTCCAACCATTATCTATCCCTACCAGGCTACTTCTGCACTATATCCTTGAGCACCCTATCTAGATGACTTTTAAATACATTCAGGGATGGGGATTCAACCATTTCCCTGGGCAGCCTGTTCCAGTCCTTGATAACCTTTTCGGTGTAGAAGTTTTTCCTAATGTGTAACTCAAACCTCTACTGGTATAACTTAACTCCAGTTCCTCTTGTCCTGTCAGTTGCACCTTGTAGGAAGAGACCAACACCTGCCTCCCTACAACCTCCTTTCAGGTAGTTGTTGTAGAGAGCTATAAGGTCACCCCTCCGCCTCCTCTTCTTCAGGCTAAACAACCCCAGTTCCCTCAGGTGCTCCTTATAAGACTAGAGTACAGTGGGACAATCACTTCTCTAGTCCTGCTAACTATGCCATTTCGGATACAAGCCAGGATGCCATTGATCTTCTTGGCCACCTGGGCAAGCTGCTAGCTAATGTTCAGCCACCTGGCAAACAGCACCCCCAGGTCCCTTTCTGCTGAGCAGCTTTCCAGACACTTCTCCCTAAGTCTATAACTTGTACAGGACTTGGCACTTGGCCTTGTTAAAGCTCATACAATTGACCATGGCCCATCAGTCCAGCCTGTATAGGTCCCTCTGAAGGGCCTCCCTACCCTCAAGCAGATCAACACTTCCACCTAAATTGGTGTCATCTGCAAACTTATGAGGGTACTCTCAATTTCCTCATCAAGATCCTTGATAAAGATGTTAAACAGGAGTGGCCCCACCACTGAGCCCTGGGGAACATCGCTTGTGGCTGGTTGCCAACTGTATTTAACTCCATTCACTACCATTCTCTGAGCCCAGCCATCCAGCCAGTGTGTCATCCAACAGAGTGTACTACATTCAGCTCCAGGGCAGCCAGTTTTTTTATGAGAATTCTGTGGGGAACCATATCAAAGGCTTTACTGAAGTCCAGAAAAACAACTTCCACAGCTTTTACCTCATCCACCAAGTGGTTCACCTTGTCATAAAAGGTTTGTTAAGCAGGACCTGCCCTTCATGAACCCATGCTGAGCGGGACTGATGTCCTGGCTGTCCTGTAAATGTTGTGTTATGGTGCTTGAGATAATCTGCTTCACGACCTTTCCCAGCACTAAGGTCAGACTGACAGGTCTGTAGTTGCTTGGATCCTCCTTCCAGCCCTTCTTGTAAATGAAGTAGGTGCTTTGCTGCCAACATAGAAAATTGTAGGGGTAAGAAAGACAGTGCTGATGGAAGATGTCACTTTAACAATAGAAATATTTTCTACTGGGTTTTTATGAACTGTGTGCTGGGTCCTGTAAAGTTGAATGAAAAAGCAAATGAAAAGAGAAAATGGAGTCTTGTCTGGTTAATTTCAGTAGGAAATATTTTTCTACTTTTTCAAAATTTGTACAGGAAAAAGAGATGTACTACAACGGAACTTTTTTCTGTTAGAGATTTAACATGCAAACACACAAGGAAACATAAAATGTATTATTTTTATAGCTGATATACTTATTTATGGAGTCCAAAACTATACAATGAGATAGAATATGTCAAATGTATTCTTAAAATGATGACTATGACATCAGAGTTAAAATGTGAAGATATCATAGAACTTGATTTAGAAGTCAATGGATCTGAAAGAATATTTTCACTAGTAACCTTGATAAAGAGAAGAGTTTGTTCATAATGCAGACATTTCATTTAAAAATAAAAGAAGAAAAGCATTATACAGCCAAAAAAAGGTTCAAGTTTCTAACAGTCTCTGCATTGCCTGACATCTTAAAATTGGTCAAATTCTATTCCAAAAATAAAAAAAACTCATCATATCAATATCAAAATGCAATAATTTTGACTGTTTACTGTATGACACAGTATAGATGGATAGGCAGCTTATCGGCTTTTATTGATGCCTCCTTTGTTACAACCATGAGTAACTTACATGGAGAAAAATCAATTAAGTCAAAATTGCAATTACTCTAATATAAAGTGAAGGGACTAACATCGGAAATAAGGAAGGAAACTTTCAGTAAATACACAGATAGTAAACATTACAGAAAATTATCAATATTATTAGTTCTGGCCATTTTGCTGTTAAATATAGATCTACCTCTGAAATACATATTAAATATACTTTAAAATATATTAAATATATTCTACTGGATATTAATTTATGTTTAATTTTAATATTTAAATATATTTAAATCTACATATCTTTATAAATATATACTTCTATCCATATGTACGTAAAAACTTCTGCCTATATATGTATGACAGAAAGAGAGAGAGAGAGAGAGAGAGAGAAATATCACCCATATATCAGAACATGAGAAGACAATTTGCAGATTTCTGATGGAAATGAAATTTATGAATTATCTTGTCTAATGATATCTAAAACTACAGAAAGAATACATTTGATTCTGGAGGAATCAATCCACTTTGAATGAGCAGAAGAGAATTTGCGATAGATCCATTAACATTTATAATAAACAGTAGATCCTTGGATAGAGTATCTGAGATTATCTGATTATAGAATAGTACGTATTTTCTAAATATCTTGGGGACAGTACAATATACTTTTTAAGCTAGATTAATTAAGAAATATGAAATAAGAAATAAAAAACAATGAGCAAAACATGCCAAACACTTTAAGCAAGTAAAGACAGAGGCACCATTTGGTATCTGTGAAAAAGGTTCTTAAAGATTTTGATCAAGCATCTTGGCAGTTATAGGTAGCAACTCAGTAAATATATGAACTTGATTCTTCTATGAAATTGTTAAAACCGTAAGGCTTCTTGCACAAAAATGTTTTGAAAAAGACAAGTTTAGAAAATACAACTTGAATAGTGGCTTGAAAATCTGAGCACACCACCTGCTAGAGGACAGATAAACTAAAGGCTGTCTTTCAGATTCAGGAGACTGTATGCATCATAAATACTGGGGCAGGGGAGAAAAGAAAACAAAACAAAACAAAACCAAAACCAAGAGAAACAAACAAACAAAAAACCCCACCAAAAACCCCATAAGAATCCAGCAAAGGCATTGTTTCATGACAGACAGACTTGTGCCTGGATAGAAGATCTATGGCTATCATCCTTTTAAAAACATGCATTATGGAACAGGACAAGGAAAGATTAACATAGTGCTGGGAGAGACTGGCATAGTACAATCTTCATGTCAGGCTGCCCGTGGCTAGATATTCTCATCAGATTTTTCAGATATGTTTCCATGTTGTTGCTACCCTTCACAGTCTATTCCAGGGTTCATTATGCAATATTTCTCTGTATTATACAACAATTACAGTCAATGAAATTTTGTTTTTTACATTGTCTTGTTAATTTTAAAATGCAGTTAATAATGTTTAAAAACAGGATGATGGAGTCCTCTAAAATGCCATTAGATATGGAAAATAATTTATGTCTTGCATCTGCCATAAAGATCAGAGTGAAGAGCAACAGGCTTCTGAAAATGTAGCCCTTCCCACTGTCTTCTCTAGTTGTAGAATAGAAATCAGAAATTTAGGAGAGAGAAGCAAAAGTAAGAGTTCCTAGAACAAAATTCTCATGGGAATTTTACCCCTTGTACAGCTGAGAAAGTTAGTAATGAACCTTTTGTAGACAAGCTTCTGGTAGTCAGGTAGAGAAATTTAATCCTAAACAACAACGCAGATGTTGTGTGAAGAATGAAGGGAATAAAAGTAGTATTATACTAACAATGTTGTTTTTTATATTAAAAAATGAGTGATATTGTCATATTCTAAAGTATATTGAATTAATAGAAATCTAAGAATCAGGGTATAAACAGGTATTTAGCTTTTTTTTATAGAATATGTTTATGAAGCTCCAAAGCAATACATTACATAGAGATTGTACAAAGATTCTGAAGATAAAACTCTTCTGAATGAACCTAAAAATTTAAACTATTAAATTTTGATTGCAATCCATGAAATTTTCCAAGCTTATTGATTTCATATTGTCCATTTTTAAATAATTTGATATATGAAGTTTTATTTCTGCATCTAACTTCAGCCTCAGTATGTCGTTCAAGCCCCAGTATGTCAGCTGTTGTTTATTCCTGCCCTCATAATTTAAATGATTTATCATTAACAACTGAATAATAATATTTTTCTATTTGCTGTTATATAAATATCCTAAGTGATTCCAAGGTTAGTAAATAGTATTGATATCATATTATAAAAACTTAGTGCAAATAAGTTAGTAAATGAATATAAAAATAAAATGATAGGTGGGAGAGCTTTATAGTTAGTCTGGTAGTATTAATCTATAAAGAACCTCTCTACTTTCAATCACATCAAAAACTGACATGCTAGGGAATCCAACAGAAGATTAGTCCAGAAAAATAGTGGATGTGGAACAGATTAGACTGTACAAACTAGCTGGGAATTAGCATGAAATGACTGGTATCTAAACTAGCACAGCAAACATAGGAACCAGGCAGAATAGCTGACTATTGTCATTTACAGAATGAGAGTCTCGGGGCAAACAATGGAAGAGGGACAAAGATAACAAAGCAGCCTATAGGTTCAGATAATCTCCCTGTAGATGCCTACTTGGACATCAGGATTGTGCTTGATATACATCTTTTTTTTTCGGTAATTATGAGAATCTGGTGCTTGGGGATTACTTGATCTTAGCAGTAGCTCATAATAGCTTTACTACATTGCCATGTTGCTATGACAATACATCTAAAGTAGAGATGGCTCAGATAAGTGGACAGTGAGGTGGACTGAAAACTGGTTGAACTGCTAGACTCAAAACCTTTATGATCAATGGCACAAAGTCTAGTTGGAGACCGGTCACCAGAGTGTGTACTGGGCTTGATACTGGTATTGTTCTCCAAGAGCAGCCCTTGAAGCTGGTCCGTCCTTCAGCAGATCTGCAGAGATTGGCAGAAAAGCAGATCTCAGGACTCTAAGGGAGTTCCTGGGCCCAGGAGACATGCAGGCAATGGAAGAACCTGTGCCAGAAGCCGGCAGCACTCACCAGAGCTGCAGGAGAGGTGTGGGCAGAGCTGCACGCTCCTTGGTCAAAAGGGAAGTCTTAGAGGCACAGGAGCAGACTGTCCCCACATGCTGCAAGACAAACTGTCCAGGAAAAAGACATGCTTGGCTGAACAGGGAGCTTTTGCTGAGACTTAGGAGAAAGAGGACAGTCTACCAGCTCTGGAAGAAGGGATAGACTACTCAAGAAGAATACAGGGATTTAGTTAGCTCATGTAGAAAGAACATGAGAGAAGCAAAGGCTCATCTAGAAACCAATCTGGCTGCTGGGGCAAGAGAAAATACAAATACATTAATGTCCTGGTTCAGCCAGGACAGGGTAAATTTAGTTCGGAGGAGCTGTGGCTGGGTTATTCCATACCATGTTGACTGGTAATTTGCCAATGTGACGCTCATCTACTAGAAGGGCAGGAAGGAGGATCCAGGGAACTACAGGCCTGTCAGCCTGACCTCGGTACCAGGAAAGATTAGGGAAGGTTCGTTTTGGATGTGCTCATGCAGCAAGTGAAGGACAACTGGGGGATCAGGCCCAGCCAGCATGGGTTCATGTAGGGCAGGTTCTGTGTGACCACCTGATCTCCTTCTATGACCAGGTGACCTGCCCAGTGCATGAGGGCAAGGCAATTGTTGTCTACCTGGACTTGAGTAAGGCATTTGACACATGCTGTCTCCCACAGCATCCTGTTGAACAAGCTGGCAGCTCATGGCTTACACACGTGTACTCTTTGCTGGGTTAAAATCTGGCTGGATGGCCGAGCCCACAGGGTTGTGGTGAATGGAGTTAAATCCAGTTAGTGGCCAGTCACAAGCAGGGTCCCCCAGGGCTCAGTTCTGGGGCCAGTCCTGTTTAATATCTTTATCGATGACCTGGATGAGAGGAATCAAGGCTCTGTCAGTATCTTTGCAGATGACATGAAATGACGCAAGAGTGTGGAACTGCTTGAGGGTAAGAAGGCTCTGCAGAGGATCTGGACAGGCTGGAGGGAGGGGCTGAGGTCAGTTGGATGAGGTTTAACAAAGCCAAGTGCCGGGTCGTGCACTTTGGGCACAACAACCCCCAGCAACCCTCCAGGCTTGGGGAAGGGTGGCTGGAGAGCTGCCTGGTGGAAAAGGACCTGGGGGTGCTGGTTGACAGCTGGCTGAACATGAGCCAGCAGTGTGCCCAGGTGGCCAAGAAGGCCAA
>JAVSBS010008834.1:34111-47925 GCA_033124195.1 Coracias cyanogaster | reverse complement strand
GGGCCACTGAGGGAGCCATCTCTGTCTGTTGTGTCCAGCAGGTGATGCTGGCACCACAGTGGGCAGCAGAGGGGCTGAGCCCACAGGAACCTGTGGCAGAACTGTCTGAAAGAAGACTTGTGAGGGGATGTTGCAGAGTTCAGCATTGGCCTGTGTGATCAGGCAAGTGATGGCAGCTGAAAACGATGATGGCTGAACCAGCACAACAAGTACCCACAAGAGCATTGTGCGAGACAGATCTGAGCATCACAGCATTGCATCCTTGGATATGAACAGTTGATGAGGAAAACGAACTTTGATATGCCAATGTCAAGGATTAAGGCTGGGCTGCCACTAGGTGAATGGCAGATGCTGTCTATTCACAACTCTCCCCCAGGGGGAAGAGAAAAGGAATAAAAGACAGAGACTTAAGGATTGAAAAAGAAAACTAAAACAACTTTAATGAAAATAATAACAATAAAATGGCATATATACAAAAATCAATATTAAACACAACCCTCTTACAGCAATTACATCACCGCTGATGCTGTGGAGCAGGCACCGGGGAAGTCCCAGACTGGACTCAGTGGCAGACAGGAACTGGATTCAGGAACACACGGATTGGGATTGAAGGCAGAATGGATAGAATACTCCTCAGACACCAGCCATTGAAGAAGAGAGCTTGACCCTCGTGATCTCCCAGGGCAGGAAAGGTGGTAGGAAATTTGTTGTGGTTCATGCCCACAGCTTGCAGGTTCACCTCAGGAGGTTACTGGATGCCGCTTGATGATGTTAGCTCCTGTCATCACCACTATGTTATCCTTAGACACTTATTGAAGACTGTTAGTATTATACAGCTTTAAATTGAATATCCTCACCCAGAGTTAAGTTCCCTTAAGGTACGCATTGTACTTCACCATCTTTCATCATCACCCACCAAGTACATCTAGGTCTGTGAGTGAAAGCAACCCCAGAAATAGGTTTGTCTTTGCCCGAAGCAGGAGTACCCATGCAGTTTGCCCCAACAGATTCCCTTCCTACACCACAGGGACTTTATCACCTTCTGCTGTATGTGAAAGATCAGACTGAGCAGGACCGGCTCAACTGATGGATCCCCTGGTGTTAACTAACCAGGTGGCTTGTGCTAAATGCTTGTCCTAGTTTTTAAAGGTTCTACCACTCGTGGCTTTCTGAGTAGTTTTCGGCAGTCAATTGTTATCGTTAATTTTTCCAGAGGCTGGTGCATGATAGGTGGTGTGATATATCCACTCAATTCCATGTTCTTTGGCCCAATTGTCTATGAGGTTGTTTTTTAAATGAGTCCCATTGTCTGACTCAGTTCTTTCTTGAGTGACTCAAACCAGGACAGCCTACTAGAATTACTGATTTTGTTGTGCTTGCTGCAGAGAAATTGCCTTGCTTTTGGGCTGGATATCCTCAGATGTGAATGGAGGAGAACATTGCTGCTGTACCATTTCTCCTTCAATAGTTAAAAGGCTCAGAACTAATTGAGAGAGTGGAGTGGTTGAGGTTACATGTGTGGAACACTCTGGTCCTTGTTGATCTCATGGTTGTGTCTTTGTTTTGTCATGAGAGAAAATGCTTGAATACATGTTTATAAATTTCTGATTTCTAAGACAGCCGGTTTACTCATCTTGATATGCTTAACTAAAAATCATAAATTTGTATTGTGTAAGTCACTGAATATATTTTAGATGGATTACAGAATAATGGAGTCGTTGGGGTTGGAAGGGTCCTCTGTAGGTCATCTGGTCCAACCTCCTGCTGGGGCAGGGCCACCTAGAGCTGGTTGTCTGGATTACTTAGTTTCTTTGCAGTGTTTTGTACTGATGTTCTATGTATGAATGTTTGAATGTTCTGTATCTTAAAAGGAATTCATGCACCCATATCTTAAAGGTCTGTAGAGCTTAAAAAGGATATTTTAGCCTCTTTTTTGTTGAAAAATCTCTGCAAGTTTTGCAATAAACAGTGCTTCATTAGGTGATATCCTATGTCAATTTTGATACTGTACAGTCCACAAAAACTGCAGATAATGGATATGGAGATCGCTTGATTTAACAGACTTGTTCATAAGCATGGCTTTGAAGGAGGAAGCTGGAGGGGGGCAGGGGAGGGATTTATCTCAGGCAGTAACTCTGCAGGGAAGAACTGAGAGCAACTTGCCAAGCTACTCTCCATTTATCAGTGATCCTGGTCAACGGGGGAGGTCCTGGATGACTGGAAACTTGCTGATGTGACACCCATCTACAGGAAGGGCAGGAAGGAGGAGCCGGGGAACTACAGGCCTGTCAGCCTTGACCTCGGTACCTGGGAAGATTATGGAGGGGTTAATCTTGGATGTGCTCATGCGGCAAGTGTGGGACAACCAGGAGATCAGGGCCAGCCAGCATGGGTTCATGAAGAGCAGGTCCTGTATGACCAACCTGATCTCCTTCTATGACCAGGTGACCCGCCTAGTGAATGAGGGCAAGGCAGTTGATGTTGTCTGCCTGGACTTCAGTAAGGCATTTGACA
Source organism: Coracias cyanogaster (assembly GCA_033124195.1). NCBI lineage: Eukaryota > Metazoa > Chordata > Aves > Coraciiformes > Coraciidae > Coracias > Coracias cyanogaster. The sequence goes on along the minus strand of JAVSBS010008834.1, from coordinate 45,411 downwards.
CTGGTTCCCACAGCATCCTGTTGAACAAGCTGTTGGCTCACGGCATAGACAGGTTGACTCTTCACTGGGTTAAAAACTGGCTGGATGGCTGAGCCCAGAGGGTTGTGGTAAACGGGGTTTAATCCAATTGGGGGCCAGTCACAAGCGGTGTCCCTCAGGGCTCAGTTCTGAGGCCAATCTTGTTTAACATCTTTATCAATGACCTGGATGAGGGGATTGAGTGCTCCCTCAGTAAATTTGCAGATGACACAAAATTAAGTGGGAGTGTCAATCTGCTTGAGGGTAGGAAGGCTCTGCAGAGGGATCTGGACCAGCCAGGTCAATGGGCTGAGGTCAATTGTACGAGGTTTAACAAAGCCAAGTGCCAGGTTATGCACTTTGGTCACAACAACTCCTGGCAATGTAACAGGCTTGGGGAAGTGTGGCTGGAAAGCTGCCTAATGGAAAAGGACCTGGGGGTGCTGGTGGACAGCCAGCTGAACATGAGTCAGCAGTGTGCCCAAGTGGCCAAGAAGGCCAACAGCATCCTGGCCTGTATAAAAAATGGTGTCCAGCAGTAGGAGGAAAGAGATTATGCCCCTGTACTTGGCACTGGTGAGACCGCACCTTGAGTATTGTGTCCAGTTTTGGTCCCTGTAGTACAAGAAGGACATTGAGGTGCTGGAGCAGGTGCAGAGAAAGGCAACAAAGCCAGTGAGGGGTCTGGAGAATATGTCATATGAGGAGTGCCTGAGGGAACTGGGATTGTTTAGTCTGGAGAAAATGAGGCTGAGAGGAGACCTCATTGCTCTCTACAACCACCTAAAAAGAGATTGTAGTGAGGCTGGTGCTGATCTCGTCTCCCAGGTAAGTAATGATAGTACAAGAGGTAATGGCCTTAACTAGTGCCAGGGGACGTTTAGACTGGGTATCAGGAAGAAGTTCTTTACTGAAAGAGTGATTAGACATTGGAACAGCCTGCCCAGGGAGGTGGTAGAGTCATCCTGGAGGTGTCCAAAAATGGGTAGATGTGGCGCTTCAAGACATTGTCGGGGGGTTTGGGAGATGTTTGAAGAATGTTAGACTAGATGATCCTAGAAGTCTTTGCCAACCTGAATGATTCTATGATTCAACAGTGTTTAACTTCTTAATTAATGACCTGGATGTTTGGACAGAGTGTGCTTTCAGAACATTTGCAGGTGATACTTATCTTGTAAAAGTGGTTGATAAATCAGATGGTTGTTCTGCTATTCAGAGGAACCTGGATAGGTTGGAGAAATGAGCCAATAGTAATCTCAACACGTTCAACAAAGGGAAATGCAAATACTCGCAGTTGGGAAGGTGCTGGGGAGTATATACATGAATACATGATGGGCTGAACATAAGACAGCAATGCTTCATCACAGCAAGGCAAACATCTTCCCAGACTCCACTAAGAAAAATATTTCCAGGAGGCTGTGGGAGGTGATCTTTCCCCTTAACTCAGCATTGGTGACCATTGGGTCTAAGTCCAAGCTGCTCAGTAGGAAAGAGGCATGGACATGCTGGAGTAAGCCCTGCAAAGAGTCCTGAAGGTCATTAATGACTTGAAGCATCTGATATGTCAGAAGAGGCTTACAGAACAGGGACTGTTCAGGCGAAGGCGTGAGGGAATCTTATCATGTATATTAATATCTGATAGGGGGGGGGGAGCAAAGAAGATAGAGCCAGATTTGTCTCAGTGATATTCAGTGAATGGACAAGAAGGAATACATGGATATAAAATAAATTAGGTGTAAGCATAAGAAAAACTTTTTTACTGTTAAGATAGTCAAACTTTGGACCAGGTTTCCCAAAGAGTTTGTGGAGTCTCCCTCTTTGGAGATATTGATAACTCAGTTTGGACACAGCCCTTAGTAACCTGCTGTAAGTGATCCTGCTCTTAGCAGGAGCAATAAACTAGAAGATCTGCACAGGTTCCTTCTGCCCTGACCAGTTCTGTGATACTGTGATATACAACCACATTATACCACGAGGAGAGTTAATTTGCATTGGTTTCATCTGCTTCTTTAGCTGTGCCTTCATACCTTGTTTAACCAGGTTGAGTTGAGATTTGATTATCTCTGAAGTTTCCTTTTGGCTTTTATTTCCTTGATTTGATAGTTTACTTGTGTGTAAATATCTGAGCAGCAAAATTAAAATGGTGGAAGGTATTTTGTTGTGTTCTTTAAAAAACTGAGAATATTAATGCCCTTTCTTTTTTTCAAAAGGGCATAGTAGCTAATGCCAAACCACACTGTGCATACTGTGGTATTTTAAAAGAAATTCATGCTGAGCATTCCCTTTTCTCCAAAACACTCAAGAATTTTCACAACAAATGCTATGCATGCCCTAACTGAATGAGCTGTGACTGTGTTGTCAGTTTGATGAAATAAAGATAAAAATGATAGTAATTCCTAGTTTGCCCGACTGCCCATTGTGTCTTTGTTGTAGAACCTTTGTGCAAACTGCAGTATAGTCTTTCTCTTATACATTAGTTTAAGGCTAAATGACTTTGCTGTCAGTGACACAAAGGAAATGAAATTGCTGATATGGCCTTCTCTGTTTGAGCTACACAACAGAGAAGCTTATATACAGTAATCTTTCTTTTCTACTTCATATGAAATGAAAAAAAATTTCTTTATTTTATGTTTTATTTTCTAAGTAAACTGACTGCTATGCACTGTTGGAATAATATACATGCATCAAAAAATAGCTCCTTTAATCAGTTACATCCAAAAAAATCAAATAATATTAAACAAACCTCCAATATTTTTTCAGAGAAAACAAACCCCATATGTTTACTATAGTGATAGATTTAAAATATTTTTGGTTTTAAAACTATTTCAGCAGACAACCAGTGTTGATACTCAAAATGAGAAACTCTGGTAACTGAGTTGCTATTACTATATGATTTGAATAAAAAGCAAGATTCTCAATGTGAAAAGCCATTTATGTCTAGTTTGGATCTTGTTTAAATTAAACACAAACACCTGTGTGATATGCCACCTCCCCTCAAAAAATCTGAAAATCCAAAATATGGAAAAAGTTTCAACATATATGCATTGATGATTTTTTTCTGTAATGTCATCTATACCACAGATGCTGGAGATGTGCAGTAGAGTACAAACTTCTATCAATTTCACTGCTGCTAAAAAGCCAGAATGTCAACACTGCTGGGCAACCACCCAGAACTTACTTCTTTCCAGTATAGCTAAAGAAATAGAATTTCGAGCATAGAAATTTGAAAATTTATGTCCTAGAATGCCTGGTATAGTCGAGTCTAGGGTGTTTCTAAAGGTCTTGGAATGTACTTTATTTATCCAGGTATCTACAGTATTCGGTTTATATTTGACCTAACTATTCATATTAACCTTATGGAACGGTACGTCTTGAGATTATTTGTCTTTTAAGATATTTTACTTTTACAATCGATTATCCGTTTGAGTTCCGATACTTGCTATGTGCCTCACTCTGAGGAGAGGAGTGTAATAAAATTGGCTCATGAAGATACAATGCTGGAGATATTTAAAACTAAATGAGAAGAAGCATCAGGTTTCTTAGAACCAAAGCTCTGGAAACACAGGATCCCCAATAATTTGGTGGCCCTATTTTTTCTTTTCACAGTGTAAGTGACAATAGCAGTTCCAAATTTGTGAAAAGTAAATACTGTAAACTCAATGCTAAAATTGAACTGCTTAGGAGAAAAGAGCTTTGCCCCAAAAGGCAGAAACATAATTATACCTAATGTTTTTGACAAAGCCTTCAATGCTTTCATTGAAGGTGCCAGTGCTGTTTCATGAGAAATGTGCCTGAAAATATTTGGTTGCACAAGTTGTGACATTTTATCATCTGTTCTTTGCATTTATCATTATTTGCTTTACAGACAGTTCAAAGCTAACATTGTGGATATCAAACTATGCTGAGAAATATATAAAAAATCCTAAGGTTAAATAATTTAGACAGAAATATTATATATGTACATGAGCTTCAGTAAAGAAAACAAGGATAAACACAGAGATGCACAATATATGCAAGGACCAGCCCAGAAGAGATATTATAGAAAAAAGAAACATATCAAGAGGAAAGGTGTACCAACCAGAAGGACCAGTCACACTGCCTGTGCTTGCAGATTGACAAAAGCTGGAAAGGAAGATTGGCAATATAGCAGAAGACGAGAACACTATTCGGGCAAAATTAGGTGATACTGCGAATTCTGGAAAAGGATGCTATTTCACTCTACTAAAAGGTAGATCTGGTTTGTGAAATACTAGCGATTACTTGAAAATCAGTGTGCATGAGTTGAGAAAAACAAAGGATTTACATGTCCTAAGTATCACAGAGTAGCAGAAACAAAAACAAAATGTAGCTGTGAAGAAAGCACAGAAAGATACGCAGTGACATTCAAGATGCCAAAGATCATCCTGATTGATTGCTGGTTACCAAGAGAAGAGGTATTCCACAGTCCTGCATAATATCCATCAGCCCACAAATGACGTCTTATTTATCCTTGCACATCTCTAGGAGCCCTGGACATCTGTGTGCCAGCAATGAATCAAGTGCTGTGGGTGGACACTGTTCAGAAATTGAATCAAGCTCCTTCTTAGAGGAAAATAAAGCAAGAAAGGTTAGAAGCTAATGAAGTTCAGAAAGACCTCCATTTAAAATTTTGAACAGGGAACCCTGATATTCAACAGATTCAATGTGTTTTGGACCTACTGAAGTCTTTATTATTTTACTATAAGTAGCCCCATCTGGAGAGTAGATGGCAAAAGCCTGGACCGTGATCTGTTTAGGCAAACTCAACAATATCAATAGCTTAAAGTGTCAAACTAGGGAGCATAAAAATATCACGTGCTATCAAAAAAAAGTATGTCAGAAGATAAAGAACACAGGCTGCTGTGTTTACTAGCTTTGTTTGCTAGGCTGATTTACTTTTAACCCTCTCATGAGTTCATTAGCATAGTCTAGTTTGGAGTATTTAAATTACGATCATGTAATTATATACTAAAGAAAATAGACATATATTATCCAGTTATAAGTGTGGTGGTTCAGTCCCTGCTGGGAGCCAAGCCACATGGCCACTGCCGCTCCCCCCCAGCACCGCTCCAGGGAAGGGGGATGGGGAAACACAGAGCTGGGATTGAGATAAGGAGAATTTAATACAATGACAAACAAGAGACAGTCGGAACAGCAACAGCAATGACAACAGTGAGAGAAAAACTATGTACAGAATGAGCGGTACCATGTGGACAAATGGATGGACCCGAGCAGACCAGCTGCGTGTGCTCGAGTTGCAATGCAAAACTGGAACTGGCCCCGGGGCATGATGTCAGCATGGTATGGAATAGCCCGGCCGCTCCAATTAACCCTGTCCTGGCCGGACAAGGAGAATAGTATATATAGGAATTTCAGAATTCCCAAAGAACTGTCTTAACAATAAGTCCATTGAAGCATCATGCAGAGAAAAAAAAAAAAAAAAAAGTAGGTGACCTAATGAATATCACCCTTAGTACTTCAAAGACAAGATCTAAAGCTATCTAGATTGCTTGTCTGGTACTTCAAATGCCAGGCACAATGCCTCAGTTTATAATCAGTTTTGTAAACTATTTACAGTCATCTAGAAATTATTCAAAGTGTCTTCATTAAATGTTTCCCCATCACCTCTGTGAAATATACTTCCTTCTGCCCATATTAGAAGAAGTATTTGACATCATATAAGTATTGTGAGAAAAGCAAAGTCATTTGCAAAGAGAGCAAAAATATTGAAATTATGACAGGAATAAAAATAGCGCAAGTTTTATTTAAAAAAACTTGATTATTATTTTTACATCCTTTAGATACACTGTTAATAATCATTAAATCATAGAATTGTTTAGATTGGAAAAGATCTTTACGATCATCGAGTTCAACCACTAACCCAGCATTGTCAAGTTCACTACCAAAACACGTCTCTCAGCTGCATATCTACATGTCTTTTAAATGCCTCCAGGGATGGTGGCTCCACCACTCCACCACTTCCTTGGGCAGCCTGTCCTAATGCTTAACAACACTTTCAGTGAAGAATTTTTTCCTAATGTCCAATCTAAACCACTCCTGGTGCAAATTGAGGCCATTTCCTCTTTAAAAATGGCACTTCAGGACATGGTTTAGTGATAATGGTAGTGTTGGGTTGATGGCTGAACTTCATGATCTTAGAGGTCTTTTCAAACCTTAATGATTCTACCATTCCATGAATATCATTGCTCCCTGGTCAAGCTGACAGAGCACCCTTCAAACATGCCCTTTGATGCAAACTGGCATGCCAAAAAATAGAAAAAATGAAATAAACCCAAACAAACAAAAAACCAAAACCCCAACCCAAAACAAAAAACCCCATGAAGTAACAGAAATAAGTGAAGTGTGGCTAATGAAGTTTTAAACCACTTAAATACTTATACTTTCTTTTGAAGATTGTGACTCCATCATTGTCACATTAAAAAAGCTTTAAGGCTAACAAATATGCAGATAGTGAGTTTCCTCTGTCTGTAGATATGCTATTAAGCACTCTAAAACCATGTTGACAGCAAGATAGCAACTTGGTGTTGATCACAATTTTTCCTATTATTTTTAAGGTGTTTTGTGCACTTTTACTGTATGTTGCAATCAGGTACACCACACAGTGGATTGTAAGCACTTGCAATAGAATACTGTATTCTTTTTAAAAGCCACAGAACTGTCTTTGAAATGTTTCCTGCCATTCAAGTAGTGCAGCTCCAAAGAAAGTTTTTCCATGTTAATTTTGAATTGGATCTCCTGGTTGATGCAGTTATTGAATCAATGTAGTAATGAATTAATTTAGAAAAATGAAGTTGAAAGAGAAATTTTTTTCTTACTTTTTTTTGATTGTCTGATTAGGTTAAAACATTAGCATGTTTATGGATTTAGGCATCTTGAAAAAATATTTATGTAATGATGAATGTTTTGAAAACTTGCTCATCTCTTTCTATATCTGAAAGATTTCTATGTAGAAATAGGCTTCTCTAAGTGTTTCAGAAGTTCAAAACCACCTGTGACCCAAGCTGATTCTCATCTAGAGATAACCTATCTCATGGATGTAATTGGAAATGATAGGCATTTTCAGAGTCTAGTCAGGAAACAACCTTCAGGTTGCTTCTTCAGAACTTTGGGAAACAGCCTGGTGAAAAATTCTTATGTCTTTATTTAAATAATTGATCAGTAGCTATAAGTAGCACGTGCTACAAGTGAAGATAAAATTTTCATCAAATTCCCCGCTCCATCTGGTTCAGCAGGAACTTGCATTTAGGGCAAATGGGGTTTGCAAGGCCATAAAACAGAATGATCAAGGGACTGTTTTCTGTCCCTAAGGCCAGCTTGACGTTGTGGGGTTCAACACCTCAGATCTAGGATGTAAAGGGAAAGGATTTTTTCCTTCCCCTCAGAAGTCTATTTATTGGAAAAGACTTCTTCCTATGTCTCAAAGGTAAAAAAAAAAAAAAAAAGAAAAAAAAAGCTTTAATCATGGTTGTTATGTTAACACATGGAATCTAACTGAATGTTTTTGTGTTTGTGAGTAAATGTGCAAAACTGAATTTTTGAACTGTCAAGTGGAAGCCTAAAACTTGCTAGCTGCCACTGGTATAGGCTGGCTGTGAATTTTGAAACAGCTAGATTAAACAGAAGTAACATACTCTGAATCCTCCATTTAATAAAGAGACAAGAGTCAAAATTAGAAATTACAAAGCTGACAAAACATTTGTTTCTGCATGCAGTCTATTTTGATTAGGAAAATCGGGGACTTGATGTTCCAGAGAGAATGAAGTGTTGCAAAAAATAAGAGCTTCTGAAATGAAGAGGTGGCTGTGGAAAGAAGAGAGGAATCCAGAAAGAAGGGGAAGATCCTACCTGAAGGAAAGCTCTCAGATGTGTAGAAAGATCTTGGAAATGGGAGAGAAACATGGAGATAAATTCCTGACCTTGCCTGGTGACACTCAAGACTGGTAACTACTAGCAGCTCCATAGCAGGAAGCAGCACAACTTTCAGCCTGGCCTTCCCAAAGTAGCAAATATGTCCTTGAATGAAAGGGAAGCCAGCATGTACTGAACTACTAAATTATTTTTGAAGTCTTTTCCAACCTAAATGATTCAGTGATTCAATGATTCTAGAACTTAAATGTTCAGGTAATAGAGGGAGAAAACCAAGCAGAGTAAAAGCTCTAATCCTTCTGGTTTATTTCCTATAATAGATGTGTTTGACTGAATAAAGATTTGTTCACTCAGGGACTCATCCCATTCTTTCTGCCATCCATATTGGTCTCCAAATCATAATCTTGTTATTTTCCCTATTATCATGAATATTTTTACAATCATAATGAAATATACAAATATTAAAATGGAAAGGTGTAAGACCTGTATTAGTATCTACAGTCTTGATAATTAAGGCTTTCTCTGAATGCTTTAGAAGAGTTTTGTCTATCCTCTTCAAATCAGACTGGCAACAGGTGTTGTTTTTGGGAGAGATTGGCAGAAGATGAGATATTTGTGCTCTTTCTGTCCCACTCCACACCAAGCGGCTGAGAAAGGATTCACTTCTCATTGTTACTTAAGAAGTTTTTTGTGAAATTCCTGAATAGGAATAGATTTCCACTCCTGACTTGAAATTATCCATTTCCATCTGTTTCCCAGAATACCAGAACTTGTGAGTGTTGTTCTCTTCTCCCAGGTAACTAGCAATAGGATGAGAGGAAATGTTGCACCAGGGGAAGTTTAGATTGGAAATTAGGAAAAATGTCTTTAGTGAAAGTGTGGTCAAGAACTGGAACAGCCTGCCCAGGGAAGTGATGGAGTTCTGGAGGTGTTTAAAAATATGTGTAGACATGGCACTTCGGGTCATGGTAGTGTTGGGTTGACAGTTGGACTTGACAATCTTAGTCATCTTTTCCAGCCTTAATGATTCTATGATGCTGTAACTGGGATAACAGTAACTCACATGGACTCAATGCACATGTAATGTCAAAACTGGCCAGCCTACCCTGATTTTCCCCAGAAAAGCTGCATGTCAGACTTGCTGTTTGCATTGAAGGACTAGGAATTCTTTCTGTTCCTTTCAGCACAGTTGATGATATAAGAAAACTACTTGACTAAAGAGCGACTATCACGTGAATTGTAATAATGGAGTGGAATGAAACACTGTCAGGATCTTTCCACTTCACTCATCAACGCTCTTCTTCATAGAAAAATTCCTGAAGCATAAAGAAGATAAAGTCTCTGGGGAATTTCCTTTTATTGTTTGTTCATTCTTGTTGATGACTGTCTCACAATCAGATAGTCAAATCTTCAGCTGTGAACAGAACAAGTAAAATGCACACCAAACACTTCACTGCTCATCTGACATAATCATATGGTAGGAGCAATATTCATGTCCTCATCTTGATTGTGATGGTCATTAAAATTACACAGATTATCTTTTCTTTTTTTCCCCATAAATATTTTCTAGGTTTAAAACAGATTGTTGTTGTTACTATTATTAAGGATTTACTTTGACCCATGGAAAAAAAGGCAGTAGTGGTAGCAATAGAGCTATTCTACAACTCCAGCAATGTCATTCTATAATTTTTTTTAAAGTATTTTTTTCTTGACACTTATCAGAATACTATTAAGAAGAACTACTTATTTACTAATGTGACTGAAAAGCACTGTCACTCCAAATCAACATAGACATTTAATGAAAACAGGCTCTTCAGTAATACAATAGATGCTGTGAAGGCAGTGATCAGAAACCAAAGAAAGGAAGTGAACCAACATGAGCTGTTAGAAACTTCAGCTGTGTTTTGGTAAGCTGTCTGACACAAGATGAGATCTGCCCTGCTTCACCAGGTTCAGCTAGTGAAAATGTTTTTACTTTTTTCCATGGGCTACATATTGGTTAACACAGTGAAAGGTTTCATTCTTGTTGTGTTAAAGGCAGGGACTGGGAGAAGGAAGATCCTCCCACTGTAAGTGAAGACCAGGTTCAAGACCATCTAAAGGACCTGAAGATGTTCAAGTCCATGGGACCTGATGAAATCCACCTGTAGGTCTTAAGGGAACTAGTGGATGATGTTGCAAAGCTGCTCTCCATCATATTTCAAAAGTCATGACAGTCTGGTGAAGTGCCCACCAATTGGAAAAGAGGAAACAGCACCCTCATTTTCAAAAAGGGAAAAAAGGAGCACCTGGGCAACTACAGGCCAGTCAGTCTCTGTGCCTGGGAAGATCATGGAACAGATCCTCCTGGTAGCTCTGCTAAGGTACATGGAAAATGAAGAGGTGATTGGTGGCAATCAACATGGCTTCACCAAGGGCAAATCATACCTGACAAATTTGATGGCTTTTTATGATGGAGTTACAGTATCAGTGGATAAGGAAAGAGCAACCAATGTCATCTACCCGCACTTGTGCAAAACGTATGATACTGTGCTGCATGACATCCTGGTCTCTAAATCGGAAAGATACAGTGCATGGACCATTCAGCGGATAAAGAATTGACTGGATGCTCACACTCAAAGACTTGTGGTGAATGGCTCAACATCCAAATGGAGACCAGTGATGAGTGGTGTTCTTCAGGGATTAGTACTGGGATGAGTCCTTGTCAGTGACATGGACGGTGGGGTTGAGTGCACCCTTAACAATTTTGCAGATGACACCAAGCTGTGTGGTGTGGTTGACAGACTGGAGGGAAGGGATGCCATCCAGAGGGACCTTGACAAGCTTGAGAGGTGGGGCCATGCCAACCTCATGAAGTTCATCAAGGCCAAATGCAGGGTCCTGTACTGGGGTCAGGGCAATCCCAAGCAGAAATACAGTCTGGGCAATGAGTGGATTAAGAGCAGCTCTGAGGAGAAAGTCTTAGGTGTGCTGGTTGATGAAAAGCTCAACATGAGCCAGAAATGTACAAGTGCAGCCCAGAAAGCCAACTCTATCTTGTGCTGCATCAAAAGAAGTGTGGCAAGTAGGTCAAGGCAAGTGCTTCTGTCCTTCTACTCCACTCTTGTGAGATCCCCCTATAGTACTGTGTCCAGCTGTAAAGTCCCCAGCACAAGAAGGACATGGATATGTTGGAGAGGGTCCAGAGGAGGGCTACAGAGATGACTGGATCATCTCTCCTCTGAGGACAGGCTGAGAGGGCTGGGGTTGTTCAGCCTGGGGAACAGAAGGCTCCATGGAGTGGCCTACCAGTATCTGAAGGGGGCCTACAAGAAGGCTGGGGAGGGACTTTTCACAAAGGCCTGTAGTGATAGGATGAGGGGTAATGGGTTCAAACT
>JAVSBS010008834.1:0-12191 GCA_033124195.1 Coracias cyanogaster | reverse complement strand
ATCACCCTTTCCATGAGGAAGTGCTTCCTAATATCCAACCTAAACCTCCCCTGGTGCAGCTTCAGGCCATGCCCTCTTGTCCTGTTGCTAGTTTCCTGGCAGAAGAGCCCAACCACCACCTGACTACAACTTCCTTTTAGGTAGTTGTAGAGAGTGATAAGGTCTCCCCTGAATCTCCTCTTCTGCAGGCTGAGCAACCACAGCTCCCTCAGCCTTTCCTCATAAGACTTTCCCTCCAGCCCCTTCACTAGTCTTGTCGCTCTTCTCTGGACCTGCTCCAGCACTTCAATATCTTTCTTGAAGTGAGGGGCCCAGAACTGCACACAGTACTCAAGGTGAGGCCTCACCAGTGCTGAGCAGAGGGGAAGAATTACATCCCTAGTCCTGCTGGCCACACTATTCTTGATACAAACCAAGATGCCATTGGCCTTCCATGCCACCTGGGCACACTGCTGGCTCATGTTCATCTGGTTGTCAACCAGTACTCCCAGGTCCCTCTCTGCCAGGGAGACAAAAGGTAACAAGATTTTATTATGAATCACTGTGGACATTTTGAAATCTAATTCTGAGGGGGGAAAAAACAAAACAAAATTTAAAACCCAATGTCACTAAGATGCAGATTTCTAGAAAATACTGACTTTTAAAAGGATTTTCAGTTATTTAACCAAAAAAAAAAGTAAATTAAGCATTTTCAGCAGGCTTAGCAAATGGGTATCATTTCTACAATTGCTTCTCTCTCAGTAGACAGTAAAGTCAGCATTTTTTGGACACAAGAGGTAGGACTTGTCTAACTCGAGATACTTAAAACATAGAAATCTAGGTCTAAATTAGTAACTCAATAATCCTTTATATTATTGGCAGAAAAACTGCTGCTATTTTGTCATGATTTATCTGATCTATTTCAGACACTTCTATCTCTAAAATGACATGAATCATACCCTATGTAGTGGTTTAGTAAAACGGCAGCAGTGCTTTGCAGTAGCCGCCCTCGTGGCCAGCGCCGCCGCTGCTTCCTGCCCCCTCCCCCCTGCCGCAGCCGGGGACAGGGAAAGAAATAAAAGGTTCTGAAATGCCCTTTTTAGTTGAGATAAGGAAGGTTTAATATAAAAATACGTAAGAAAATGCTACAGCAACAAATATTAAGAACGAAGTAATACACAGGAAAAAAAAAGGCAGTACCAGATATGAAAAGAGACGAACCGAATACACACATGCTCAACCCGAGAACGCTGGAGCTGAACTGCCCAAACTGCCCTCCCCCCGGAACTCGACCAGCCTCCAGGGCGTGATGTCATCATGGTATAGCATATCAACACCCAATTAACCCTGTCCTGTGCGAACCAGGACACCCTAGAAGACAACATTTCAGTTTCCCCTATCTGTCTAGAACTCCTTATTCATCTGTGTCTGAACATCTGACTCAATCAGGTGTCTACACCTGAGCAGGAGAAAGTCACCAAGATAATTTGATCTTGATTGTTTTCCAATTCAAGTAAAAATAATGACATATCTAAAGCTCAATTTATTCTACTCTTCTATATCCAAAAAATAGGGTCAAATGTGCACATTCAGATAATTTCTATCTTCTTTTACTTCAGTGAATTTTCTAGTTTCTCTAGGAAGAACAGAGTTTGGAGCAAAATTCAAAAGGGGTACAGGGAAAGTAAAGAAGACATAGTTATGGCTTACCTGAACCTCTGTAATGTTTCCTACAGACTGCTTTAGCAGCAGCATAACCAGTATTCACAAATGTTTTTCAAACGCCATGTACAAGGTGCTCCGTCCCACTCCTCAAGCCTTGATGTAGACCAACTATTGTCCTTTTGAAAAATTCAACAAATAATAATTTCTTCTCACATATCATACCCTTTCTCAATCTTTTTCATGATCTAATCATGATTATTGCTGAGATTTATTTTAACACCATCATTCCTTATCTATTTTTAATTAGGGTATTTTTTCCAGTATAAAGAAATACACTGAAAAGAAAATAAAACAGACCCATTTTCTTTTTCAAGATATTAGGCAAAAAATCTAGATGTACTGTGAAAGCTGTGTCAAATCTCTCACTTTGTGAGACTTATGTATACAACTTATACTAAAAATGTGCAGCCTTTTAAAACTGTAAACAACAGGTTCTGTGGGCAGCTATAGAAGTCAGAGTAAGCCAGAAATAAAAAACCTGACAAGCTAATCTTAATCATCCTCATTTATTCCACCCAAAGAGACTTAACACTTAAAAGAGAGTGTGAGGGACAAATTATTTACCTAAAAAAAGATTTCTGCCTCAGTGGTAATGGATAGCAATTCATTACTTCATTAGGCAACTAGTGACCATTTTTCCTAATTATATTTCTATAGAAGGATGTCTAGAGTTTCTCTTCAGTCCCTGTCTGAAGAAACAAATTAGAAAAAGTCCCTTTCCAAATGCTAGCGTGGTTTAAATAAGGATATCTTTGCTTGGCAGAAAATTTCCAGCCTTTCCTCCTTTCATCTTTTGTCTCCAAAATAATACCTGAGAAAATATAGTTAAGGACAAGCAGACCATGCAGACAGAAAGCAATCTATCACAAAGAAAAGAGGCTGGACACATTTATTCAGGAGGACTAGACATGCATGGCAGTGATATTGGTGGCTTTCACTGTTACGTAGATGCAGTGCTACATTACAACTGAAAGCATTAGAAAGGAAGTAAAATGTATTTGACAAAAGCCTCTGATAGGCTAGAAAATAACAGCCCACTTGAGGGGCACTGTGGTTTTATTTTAAAGAACTTGGAAGAAAGGAAAAAAAATCCACCAGAAGAGACAGTTACACATTACCAAAATATTTCCTGTGCTCTGCATATTGCCAGAGAACTGAGATGAGTTTTGTACTCATCAATGAAACACAACACAATCTTGTTTTGCATCAGCTTGCGTTCTATAATGAAAGTATTACACAGCTTGGCTTCATGAAGTAAGATGTTGATTGAAAATATTTGTGACAGTTGTGGGTAGTTAACAAAGTTGCTATTGCAGTTCTTCAACTAAATTATGCTACTTTAAATTCTTGGTCGTAAATTGGTTGGAGTATATAACAGCATATGCTGACACTGTCCTGTGCATTTGCGAGTTCATGTTTCATTAAACGAGTCACTTCTCCTGACTGACACCCCATTTACTCAGTGAAAGAGTAGAGTTACTTATTGGGTGGAAAAATGTGAACGTATATTCCTATATTCCATGATGGTCAAAAAGCTATTTTACCTGTAAGAATTTACAGAGTATGAAAAAGGATTATAAAATTTATCAACCTTTATGAAAATTAGTTATAAGAAAAGAGACTGTCTTCTGACTGAAGCAAAATAGTGTTACAATATTTTTGTGAAGTTTTTAGGTGTGTCAATGAGTTTAAAACTAGATTATGAGAAATACTAGACCTTACATTGCAACCAACTGAGGTTTTCTATTTGTCATAGTTTATTATTTTCTCAGGTTATTTGAGCCTGTGCTTACAACATGACAAGTCAAATAAAAATAAGGAATTAATATTCCAATACAACAAGTTCACATCTATAAAATTCTTTTCTTGCGTTGTACTATAGATTTCCCCTGCCTTAGATGAACAATTTTGCATATTTTCTTGCCTTTAGACATAATAGTGTTAATCTACACCAGTTAAACATATTAGGTTTTTAAAATTATTGTTGTATATTTCCTAAGCTCTTTTACATCTCAGTGTATGCATTAACAAAGTACACATAAGTCAAACATACACATTGTCTGAGAGCAAAAAACTTAAATAAGTGTGTCTGCTCTATATACATGTACTCTGTATTTCCAACAGACAGGAATTCTATAGGAAATAAAACTTGTTTCTATAACTCTGTCTTCCTCCATTTCCTTCTTTCTTTTTTGGCTGAAAGAACTATGGAATTTCTTAAAGGAAATTAAAGAATAAACACAGGTGTGTGCTGGACAAGGTTAAGAACCTGCCTGAGGTGTAGTTAAAGCAGTTTAATGAACATGTAGGTTAAATGTGCATAAGTAATCTGACCGCGTTACAGACTGTTCCATAGAGTATGTATACTAGAAGTAGACTGGGAGATGATGGTTTGGAATCTGTGTCTACCTGTCATGGAGCATATATCCATTCTAGGAAACTGCCTTGTACACCGCACGCTCACATAAAAAATTATCTCTATGTTAGCTACAAAATTTGAATCAAAAAAATGGGACTCCAAGAAGATTTTTTTATTTTTCCTTCCCACTATCCAAGTTTCCATGAAAATAAAAAATAATATTTTTTAAAAACCCCCAGAATTAAAGGTTATTTACTCTGAAATCAGAAGGTATTTTGTATTTAATACAACTCCAAAATGAAAATTGAAGTTCTGATTTAAATTCATTTTACAGATCTGATAACTCAAAGTGAAGATTTAGAGACATTTGGACTCTAAGGTGTGGAGTCAGAGTTATGTCAAAGCTCCTTTTTGAGTTAATGGAAGACATTTCCATGTAGTGATTCATTCAGTTGTAGAGTAGATAAATAACACAGAATGCCTCCAGGATATAGCTGCACTTATTATCGACAATTACTGCAAGTTGATCTTTGCTTACATACTTTTTTTCTAGATTCCGGAGTTAAATGAAGTAAGCCCTACTTTTATTTTTTTTCCTTCCCACATTCTCCTATAAAATACATGGGTTTGTAAAGACAATTTAAGATTAAAATTTCTCTTTCTTTTGGAAATGTAAATTATTTTTTCATCTTTTTATAGAAAAAAACCCATGAATTTCAAAATCTAATACACCCAAACATTTCTATACTACTAAGAGTTGAGTGTCCTTCTTCAAGCCACTGCATATATTCTATTTTTATAGTTTTTCTTTCTGGTTGACTTGAACCAAACTGAATATAAACTGGAAGTTGCTCACAAAAAGCATAGTAAATGAAAAACAAAAAAAAAAACAACCAAAAAATCCCAAGCTCCTCAATGAAAAAAGAACATGAACATCACATCTTAATATTAAAAAAACCAATCAGGTGACATGTGGCAAATCCATAACATATATCATGTCTACATTATATTAAATACATTTTATCAACCTTACCCACAGTTTTAGTAAAGCTCACTTTATATACTTGGCAATAAATACGTTTAAGTTAGCTATCAAAGGGAACTGGCATTGAAGACAGGTTATGTATTCCAGCTCTTTGAATAAACATAAAATTTCATTAAATCAGTGTTCCATGTGAAAAAAAAAAAAAAAAAAAAAGAACATAGCAGTACTGTCATTATACGACTGGGCTACAGGGTTACAATGACTAGAAGCATGCGTGTAAAACATCCGGTTGTGAAACTGAATGCCTTGTTATAGTTCATTTCAGCATTAAATAACCCTTTGCCTGATGCCTGAGTCATGCAGAACAACATATGTGACATTGAAAACAAAGATATTGGGGTGATGACATTGAATAATACCGTGACTACTGTGTATAAATCCATGTTTCTACAGAGTAGGGAGTTTGTTTCCAGCATGTTCTTCTATTATTTCTGTTAGAGTTATAAATTAAAAGTTATGCATCAACTAACAGCCTCCAAAGCACTGCTTTAATTACTGAGAATCTACTGACATTACCATGTTTTTATGTAGACTTTTGATTCAACTAAAAGACCACAATATCAATTGAATATGTTTATGAACCAGTCATATTGCAGTTAACACATATCTGGTGTTTAGATGTCTTCTCACAGTTCAGGCTCTTTTGAGAGTATAGCATCTTCATATTTACATATACACATATTCTGTACCTTGCAGAGACCATTAAAAATATCAACATTTCCATTAAGGAATCAAGTTTACCACGTCTGCAGAGAATAGAGATCCACAGAAGTAAGTGGATAAGAGTGATTATAATTTTAGCTTATTTTTTTAATTGAAATGGCTTACAAACTTAGGTATAGGGAAGTGACATGTTGAGGTATTTTCCTTTGAATATAGTATCAAAGTCCTAATTTTCAGACCAAGCTGATGGTCTAAAATTATACTAGCTGATATTAACACACTGATAGTCTTTACTATCATCTCAGTGCTAACACATTTAACAGTTAAATACCCAAATATGTCAACTTGAGTTTTATCTGAAATCTCTGTTCTAAAAAATTATTAAAAATAAGTCTTGTTTTATTTAACAGTTAAATGAATATTGTGGAAAATAATAATTAAATAAATTAATATTGTTAGGTTTATAACTAAACAGTGTGTCCTGTGTTTTGCTATAATAGGATTAATGTTTATAATCAGCTGTGAGAGGCTGCAGCTGGGAGGGACCACAGGATAAACAACTGAACCAGCCAATGGGATATTTGATACTATACTGACATCATGCCTGCTATATAAGTGGAGGGCTGGCCAGGGGAAGTGACACTTGTTTTCAGTGAGTGGCTTTGGTGTGGGCCTGGAGGAGGGACAGCACATGTTGGGTAATAGGTAGAGTCTTGCAGTTTATATCACTTGCTTTACATATCATTTTATTAGTATTATGTTAGTTACTACTCTTTCTTCTTCTGAGTTGTTCTGTTAAACTGTCCTTATCTCAATCTGCAGGGTTTTCACACTTTTTTTTCTTCCAGATTCTCTTCCTACAACACAGGGGAAGGGAAGGGGGGAAGCAGTGCCTGGTGTTTAGTTGCAAGCTGAGCTTAACCCTTGACACAGTGGTTTCTACATGGGGGAGACACCTATAAATGTAGACTATG
Organism: Coracias cyanogaster; assembly: GCA_033124195.1. Classification (NCBI taxonomy): domain Eukaryota; kingdom Metazoa; phylum Chordata; class Aves; order Coraciiformes; family Coraciidae; genus Coracias; species Coracias cyanogaster. Next base: position 5,446 of record JAVSBS010008834.1, on the reverse strand, counting down.
AGTCAAAATTAAAAAGCAACTTACATTAGTGTAAGTACTTCAGTGTGACAAAAGGAGTCTCTGAAACAAAAATATTTATCTGAATTAGAAAATACATCTTTCACATGTTTACTTATGTTTACTTTAAATAGTCATAATGTCTTTAAAGTTCTGTAAAGAGAGATTGTTGATATTTTTTTATTGCTGTAAAAGTTATTACAGATTTTATTAGTATTAATCTTTGGATTATCACCTCAAACATCGGAATTAAATAGAGTATTTAGATGTTTGCTAGGGAAGTGCATTGGATATATAGAGGAAGTATTTTCTGCAGATCTACAGGAAGAATATGAACAGCAAATGTGAAGGAAACTCATGTTGGAAAGCATAATAAATATTATATGAAACAAAAATTAGAATAAGGACTATTTGACTTTCAGAGAGTTGTACATTTCTTTTGGAATGAGAAAGAGAGAGCACTCCTTAACAATTCTTTCTAGAAGCTGGTTTATATGGATTATTTTACATGGAGCACAACAAATATAGTTAGAGGACCGAGTACTAAGATTTGGCAGAGTATACATAGTGTTGTAAACCAAATTTCTTCTGTAGCTTTGACAAAATTCTCAAAATATATCTCTCCTACTTCTACGTAAACAGATCTTGACTAAACAGATTCTTTTCTGTCACAACTTTTCCAATATTTGAAAGTACAACACTTCTATCTTAAAACATAATCAAAACCAATAAAGGAAAGCTGGATCTGCAGTAAGTTAAATACTGCAAAACTTCTAAATGTACTAATTTGAACGTACTGCTGGGGAGCTTAAGAAAGACATTACAGATCATGCACACTTTTTGCATTCATTTATACCACAAAAAGAAATAATAGAGATGTGGGTATAGACCCTTGGAAATGAGTCTCGTCCTAAACCTTTGGAAATTTTATTAAATAAAAAGTCTGATACAGGGGTGTTTTAAAAATAAGGTTTGTAACATTATGCTAATCAGAGTCACAGGGTGATAGAGGTTGGAAGGGACCTCTGAAGATTGTCTAGTCCATCCCCCATACTAGAGGAGGATCCTAGAGTAGATCAAACAGGAACATGTCTAGTTGGGGTTTAAATGTCTCCAGAGACAGAGATTCCATAACCTCTCTGGGCAGCCTGTTCCAGTGCTCTGTTACCCTCACAGTAAAGAAGTGTTTTCTTACATTTAGGTTGAACCTCCTGTTTATCAGTTTGTGGCCATTCCCACAGTCCCTGGACATGACTGAGAAGAGTCTGGCCCCATCATCCTGACATCCACCCTTTAGGTATGTACAAGCATTGATCAGATCTCCCCCCCCCAGTCTCCTCCAAGGTGAACAGACACAGCTCCCTCAGCCTTTCCTCGTATAGTAGATGCTCCAAGCCCTTGATCATCCTAGTGGCCCTGCACTGGACTCTTTCCAGTGTTTCCCTGTCCCTCTTGAACTGGAGGGCTCAGAACTGGTCACAATACTCCAGATGAGGCCTCATCAGGGCAGAGCAGAGGGGGAGGAGAACCTTCCTCGACCTGCTGGCCACAGTCCTCTTAACACAGCCCAAGGTGCCATTGGCCTTCTTGGCTGTGAGGGCCCATCATTGGCTTATGGTCAGTCTGCTGTCCACCAGGACTCCTAGGTTCTTTTCCCCAAAACAAGTCTCCAACAGATCAGCCCCCAACCTGTACTGATACATGGGGATGTTCTTCCCCAGATGGAGTACTCTACACTTGTGCTTATTGAATTTCATTAGGTTTCTCCCTGCCCAACTCTTGAGCCTGTCCAGGTCACGCTGGATGGCAGCACAGCCTTCTGGCATGTAAAAAACTCCTCCTATTTTTGTATCATTAGCAAACTTGTTGAGAGTACCCTCTGTCCCTTCATCCAGGTTGTTAATTAATATATTGAATAGAGCTGAACCCAGTACCGACCCCTGGGGCACACCACTGGCCACACGCCTCCAACCAGACTCTGGTCCACTGACCACTACTCTCAGGGCTTTGTTAGTTCTGCCAGTTCCCAATTTGCCCCACTGTCAAATCATCCAAACCACACTTCTTAAGCTTGGCTGTGAGAATGTCGTGGAAGACAGTATATAGAGCCTTTCTGAAGTCAAGGTAGTTCACATCAACTGCCCTTCCCTTGTCTATCCATTTATTTATGTTGTTGTAACAGGCTATCAGATTGGTCAAGCATGCTTTCCCTTGGTGAACCCAAGGTTAACTTTTGTTTATTTTTTGTACAACAGTTTCTGCAAAATTAGGAAAAGTGCTTTGTATTTTACTATTTTCTTGTGTTCTCACAATATTATGAAGCTTTTATTGTACTGACAGATACAGTAAGCAAATAAATAAGAACATTTTATGGCTAGTGGTTGAATCTATACACTTGTGAAAATGTGAAAACTTTATCAAGAAGAAATATTTGAAGGTCTTTAAAATGCCTGGTACTAGCAGAAAATAAAAATTACCAATATATGTATATGTATTTGGAAAGCAATATAGAATGTCTGAGTAGTTTTCTAGTCAAGAGCTGAATTTGAACAAAAGTGACAGTCTTTAACTCTGTGGATGCCAGAGACCTCCAAAAGTAAAATAGTTGTGATTTCATCATGCTGCTGTTGTTGCTGCAGTGTAGGGTGAGAGTCCAGATACACATATGGCACATTGGCCTGCCTCTAAGTCTCATTCCAGTGCTGATTTAGAGTATATAGAGTAGGATCCAGTGCCTGAGTTATTCAAAGTTCTTTGAATGTCATTACTCTGTGTTTTATGAAAACTTTTTACCTCATGCTTTTGAGAGCTAATATAGGAATTCACACATAATACCAACAGTAAAGAAAAGCTCCTGCTGCCTTTTCACAGAGTTTAACAAACACAGTATATATTAAGTGCTGAAATGAAATCAACATATCAACAAGACATGTTTGCAATAACAGATAAACCTTCAGGGAATGTTACTGTTAATAGCACCTTCAAAATGGCAGCTTCTAAATTAAACTTTTCCTACAGAACGTATCTTCATCACAGTATTCTGGCATTCTCACTTTTATTTCTCGACTACATGGTCACTGACATTCAATTTTATTTTTTTTCTTTTAGGGAGGATTGTGTTGTGGTTTTGTTTTTATTTTGTGGTTATCTTGGGCACATACAACCATACTCTTAAAAATTCTCTCCAAATAGGTCACAAACAACTATATAAAAAATAAATCTTTTACAAGAATTAAATACTTCAGGAAAAAAAAATCCTGTAATACAGTTTTAACATTCATACTTCTAAATGCCACTCTAAAGAAAGTAACACATTAAATAAGCAGCATACTATATTACCCTAACCACAGTAATAACTCAAGAGATACAAGTTTCTATACATGTACACACATCCACTGGTCTTGAAAAATGCTGATCTATTGCATCAAGCAGGAAAAGCATAAAGCACTAAACTATAGAATTTAAAATCAATAGCAAAGAAATCATTCCCAGTTCATTTTAGCGTGAAAGTGATTTGCACTAGGAACTGTTAAAGCCAGAATTGTGCTGATGCACACAAATTTTCCTTTTTCTAATTTAGTTCAGAGAAAGTCAGACTCAAAGAAATTCTTTGTGTACAATTTTTTCTGAATAATTAAATAAAATCTATTGGTCAGCACAGTTAGAACAATGAAAAAGAAAACGTAGTTTCTGGCTCACTCTGGTTCTGAATTGCAGCTATAGGGCTTTGTAACCCTGCTTCTCCACTTTATGATGTTTTTTTTTTTGCTCCGTAGAGATGAACAACTAGAACTGGCAGCATTCTCTGTCACCTGCTTGGAATTTTCTGTCTGAAAATGTATTTTACTTACAAATGTTTAAGGATACATGCCTCAGTGTCTGTTGCATAAAATATTCAGGAATTCTTCCAATTCATTCTTTTTATTCCTAGGGAAGAACAATTAACTGCTTTATAGTGGCACAAAATGGCTTAAAACTGTAGGAAGACATATCTGGCAATGACTGAATCAGTATACTGACCTTGTATGAACCTATTTGGATCCAGGAAAGCAATAACTTTTACTCTCAACGAAATATCTTGCTCTTGGTGCTTTTCAAGTCATGTTTAATATACTTCTGACACTGGGATAAAAGCAACTTTTGCTTTGGGATTCACTTATAAACACATTTGTACTCCGAGTGGTGAACGTTTCAAAGTAGGTTTGAAAAAACATCTTTGTCTCTATCCTGGAAGACAGAAGAGTTGTTCCTCATTAAAACCTGTCCCTCTTCTCAGAACATTCCTTTCCTTCCTGCAGTCAAAACCTTAATATAATTTGGATCTTATTATATATTTGAGAAAAGTCCCTCCATCTTATTAAAAATATTTTGAATGCTACAGTTTCTAACAGTTCACTCTATTAACATTTCTTCCCATTTCTCAGTAAGGTACAGAGGAAGATTTGGGGTAAGTAATGAATGATAAATATATCATCTTACTAAGATAAAACCGTAGAAAATTGAGGAACACAATATTTGCTTGTCACAGAGGCACCCACAAAACAGACAGCCGCAGCTATCAAAAATGGAAGTTTACTGCAACCAAAGTTGCCCAGCACTCCTTCTGACAAAATACAAGTTCAGATATCTTTTGGGAATAGAACTACTACATAACTAACTCCTAAACCTTAAGGAGAAATGAACAAAAATGGTCATACACTCACTCATAAATGGGAAAGCTCCCACACGGGAGTGCCCAAAGTATCACTTACTGAAAAGGGAAGAGGTTCACTCTATCTACAGAGACTTTCTCAATCCGTGGAAGTTTCCTTGGACAATTCATCCAAAGGGAGGGTCCAACTGCCAGGCTCACTGCTCTGTGAAGAACCATCTCAACTGCTTCTTAGGCAGGGCTCCATTTATACCATAGTCAAGGCTGCACTGTGGTTATTCTGATTGTTTGAGGGGGTAAACCCAGACAAAATAGGCATAAGGGTCTAGACCTCGAGATGCCAATTAGTTTGATGGCTGAGGCTGCAAATCCTTCTGGCATGCCCTGATTTTACCCTGTTTTGTCTGTCAGGGAGGCTGCACCTGCTACGTTGCTATATAATGCAGCAACAGTATATTGGAGACATTTTGTTGCCTGACATTTTGACAAAGCACTTGTAAGCCTGATTTGCTAAAATAATAATAGATAAGTGATGATATGTGCTTAATACAAAGGTAAAGGTGGTCCTTGAAGAATCTTTACAAATTAGATACTGAAATATTTTAACTAAGTGTAGACTTGGAAAATGTGTGTGTGAAATGACATAGTAAGGTATCATAGGATAACCTTTGCTACTCCGAGGCCTCCCTCCCCTCCCCCCACCAGGCCTCTTGGCCGGAGTGGGAGGAGGAGGAGGAAAACTGCCACTGCAGAGCTCCCACGAACTCCTGCAGCCGCTCTAAGAAGAATCTGGAGAGC